>OFHS01002781.1:9004-19454 GCA_900245855.1 Calvadosia cruxmelitensis | reverse complement strand
TTCGACTACAAGATCACATAATTAGCACGAGGTTTGCCAAAGCTGCGAATTTTTTGAAAATTGTCTTTGAAGTGAAGGATTTTCTTACACTCGCAGCAACGCGCGTGTTATTGTTGACAATTTCTACAAAAATTGGGGTTCCAGAGAATGCTCTCCTTTGCTGTAGACCAAGACCAAACTGTTCAGGAGGTTTTGGATATGGTTTTCTTCGAAAAGCAAAGTATTTGGCGAAGGCAAAGTCGTCTGCTACAGCTTGACGTGAAATCTGGTTGTGGACTTGTGTTGACACAACAAACTTTGCTGGCATGACGCACTTTGAGGGATTGCTTGCGATAAACAAGCCGTTGGGAAACAAAACTTATTATTACTATCGAAAGAGATCTCCTTGGAGAGATATCAGCCAATTCCTGGTCTGTTCTCGTAGTTTACTTTCATTGAGTTCCCTCGTGGAGACGATTTGCTCACATTATGGTTTGGAATTGCTCGACCCAAGAAAGTTGGAGAAGAACGGCTTTCCAACAAAATAGCAGAGGAAACTTCTCGAGTTTGCCTATTCAATTTATCGCAAATACACAAATGTTGCCGATACTGTTCTTGAACTGTTCAAATTCTCTTTGACTGCAAGAAATTATCCCGAATCATTCTGTTGTTTACATTTGCCAACAGCGAGAAGCAACGACACGCGCTCCTGTCGCGTCTGTTATAGCATGGGACTTTGCTTCCTTCAAAGTATAAAATAATATGTGTTGTCCGTTGCTACACAATCCACAACAGAATAATGAAACATCACACATATGTAGTAATGTTATTTGCGTATTTTCGAAATGTTTGCTTGCTGTTTTGCTGTCTGATTGTCGAAATTCTGATTGATTTGTTGGAACAAATTGAAACGCAACACGTTCAAAGTACTCTATACCTAGTTTCTGAATACATGTGGATACTTTACTGCCTGAGGACAAACCTAAACACCTCTGTGAATTTTCAAGACAAACAGAGCGAAAAAATATAGAGAAACAGAATTGTTATGAATTATTGAAATTTGTAGGAATTTAGCAATATTTTCTCGACAACCTGTGCGGCCTGGGACAATGCGGATATTGAAAATCGTGCGGCAGTACAAGTGTTAACAAATTCACATACAAATTGAAATTATTTAATAAAAATTGCTGTTGTAAAATCAGAGAGAATAACGGGTAGCTTAATTAGTGCCTGTTGTAAGCCTAAATCTAAATTTTATAGCAGAAAATACTAGGCCTAATAGCTCTAGCTGAATAATAAATTAAATTTATGGTGTATTTGTGTGGGGTTTAACAAAGTTAAAGTTTGGAGCAGATTGAGCAAAAGACATGGTCTACACACTGATAAACAAAATTTGTCAAACGATCACTTACTGTTGGTACTGAGCGCCTGTATGGCAATGCTGAGCCAGAAATACCCTTCCTACGGTTCAAATGAGAGCTCAGAATCAGAATCATAGCTCAACGCAAATCAGATCACAACAGCAACTATAGATTCCACTCAGGAGTAGGTAGCCACACCAAATCTCAAACAACAAGCTATAAAATCCGTCTACCAAAGCTCGTATCTCACCAAATAAGAGTCAAAGTTACAGAAAGCAACGTTCTCAAACTTGCACACCTCTCAACCAGCGTGTCTGCTTTTGAATACGAAAATACTGTTTCAAACAGGGTTTTATATATAACGCGATAGCATATTTATTCATTATATGTAATATAATTGTGTTTGATATTGAATAAATAGCAAAACATTTACCCGGGAGCGTGCATACGACCCATGTTGGCAAGATTTACGAACGAAGAGGAGAATTCACATGGAAGATACTTCTCCCATCATGCACTCTGCCTTTTAGACGGACTCCATCCCAGGCTACAAAAAACGCGAAGTCATTCCATAATGGTAACCATAAGTTTCTGGATGTAACTTTTTGGACATCTAACCGAGTGACAAAACAGGCAGTTTATTACAAGTGTGTATTTTCTACGTATTTCCAAAAATGTCTGAACGCTACAGCTTCAGTCTTACGACGTTCAGGTAAGCTCATTTTTGTCCTGTTTGTATTCACCGACCCTCACGAGTCATTTGATTCGATTGTTTTTCTGTTCAAAATTTGGCCTTCTTAAACTGCTACCAGGCAGCTACCTGTGTTCATGACATTGATGTATTTCTCCAGTCTACACAAACATTGGATATGATAACTTTTATTTCTGCAATTGTTATATTTGATATTTCAGTCCCTCTGGAAAACTAGTGCAAATTGAGTACGCACTGGCTGCTGTAGCTGCTGGAGGTCCATCAGTTGGTATCAAAGGTGAGAATTATTTAAACACTATTTTGTTAGTCACTAGCAAGGAAGCAATTACCTGTAGCCACATAGGAAACAATAATAATATTTGATTGTTTACAGCCTCGAATGGTGTTGTTCTTGCTGCTGAAAAGAAGCAGAAATCTATACTATATGATGAAAGTACTGTTAGTAAGGTGGGTATTTTTGAAACTTTTTTATTCTTGCTATTATTATCTCATCATCTTCCTAGGTGTTGAAACTTGAGATCTCGTTGCGTATCCGGACTAAAACATTTATTGATGTTGTTATTCCTTGAAAAGATTATGTGCCAAGATAAAAGTTTGCAGGATTCGATCATTCATTCAGCTCCATTATTTCTTCCAGACTTGAATTTATTTTGTATAGCGGAAAAATTCACAATATTTTGCCTGTTTGGTCTTTCATTGCTGTCAATAAAATGCATGGTCCAGTTTCGTTTATCAGCTTCAAATAGCAGAGTTACATTAAAGATTGTGCGGATAGAAAGCGTTACCCAGGAGAAAAATTTGTGCCACGCCTGGGCAGCATTCTTGGAATCTGCGCAGCTGCGGGAATAGGCATGACTTGCACGGTGGAGATCTCTGCCACACCGTGCATAAATTCCAGTCTGGTATTCCTTCACGAAAATTGCTCCATATTTGAGAGTGAACGGCTTCTACTATTAATGAGAGCCTGAATCATATACTTCAAGTTCCTACTGGTTGAAAAGACCTTTCGTATGTTGCTGTTCATGTTGTTAGTGCGGTGTTGAACATAGAACATATTACTTTACAATTAACATTAACTTTTTGACCTGTTTCAGATTGAAATGATCACGGATCACATAGGAATGGTTTACAGTGGAATGGGACCGGACTTCAGGTGCAGCATATATAATGTAGATTACTTCATGGTTGGTGACCGCATACAATATTTATTCATGAGTCAATCCCAAACAAAAATAAATGGGCGAGTCTGCAAGAGAATGAATTTGTGATTTTTTGCATTGTATGAGTAAGTATCGTACAAGCCGCGTCTGATCGTGATTTATGACGTAGTTTATGTAATAAGTGCATTAAGAGGAAGAGGGATAGCCTCTTCATGTAGAGGACCGTCTATATTATATTATCGTACAAGATCACCTATTCTAGAAGTACTGAAATATTACAAAATAAACTCAAAAATTAATTGACCGTGAATTCAGATTCAGCGCTCAAACATGAACCTGCGCAACAGAACCACAACAAATTTTAACATGTTCTAGTCATTGCAGAGTCAGACTCAAGTACCGCTCAAAGCTTGCCTTCATGGCACGTAGTGAACTAGGCAAGCTTTGAGTTGAATAGTTCAAGGTGTGAATCCTCGTTTCTTTTCTCTCACTGTAATGATAAATTCACTGATAATTATATTGAGCTCATGTTTGGGAATTTGTTTGACACTCCATGACTCTCTTTTCTATGTCAAAAGTTCCTTTAGTGAAGCAAAATCCTGTTCAGTTTTCTTTTCGGTATTTTCATTTTCTTGTTCTGTGATATTCAACATTGCTGCACTTTTACAGGCTACTTGTGAAGGACGCACGTCGTCTTGCGCTGAACTATAAAATGACTTATGGAGAGCCTATCCCAACTTCACAGCTGGTTCAGTCAATCGCATCTGTTATGCAAGAATATACGCAATCTGGGTGAGTGAGCTGTGTCTGTTTGTGCCTTTTTCAGACTTTGTAGGCCTATGTTTCATCATTTTATCCATTTTGATAAGCTATTAGCCTATTACTGCTCATTTTTTTTCTCTTCTCAAAGAGGTGATTGGGGTTAACTGTTCATGTACTCCTATCTTCTTTTAGAGGCGTCAGACCATTTGGTGTTTCTCTCTTAATTGGCGGATTCGACAATGATCGTCCCTATTTATTCCAGTGTGATCCCTCGGTAAGGTGGTGTAGGACTGTAGTCTGTAGGCCATTTGTTACATGTTGCTTACCTCAAGCAAAGTGTTTGAAACCTTTTATTAATGTATATAATAGTAGGCTAGGCTAATTGCTATTGCCAATCTTTGGTGGCTATCCGTTCACATTATGTGTGAGTGCTACAGTGAAACCTGCCTATTATTGTCACCTCTGGGACCTGAGAAAATGGCCTCTATAGACAGGCTACCTTTCTGTCCAGGTTGATTTCCACAGAAAGTGTAATTGTGGGGTTATGAAGAGTGGCCTTTATACACAGGTGGCTGCTCTATAGAAGTGGCCGCTAATGCAGGTTTGACTATATTTATCAACAAGCCACTTTAGTGCTTGGCGTTGATTCCCTGCTGTGTATTGGTGCTGATATTGGTTTTCTATTCATAGGGTGCGTATTTTGCTTGGAAAGCAACAGCGATGGGAAAGAACTTTGTTAATGGCAAAACGTTCTTAGAAAAACGGTATGTGTGGCTAGAAACAGATGCAGGAGACAAGACTCTGAGTTGCCTGATGCAGATTAAATTTGCTAGATTGGTACGACAGCTTGTGTGTCCAACCACAACAAGAGACAAGAAATGGCAATGTTCTAACAATCGCATATGAGCAGTTGTGCCAAAGCTACATGTTGTGTGGCAAAGTAGTAGAAATGCAGTATGAAAATCCTGGTACAGGCAAGAAAGAAATCAAAGAAATTAATGTCTATTATCTAGCGATTGCAGCGGCATGCTACACGTAAATAATTGACATGACTGTGGATTGAGGCATTTACAATCTCACTGCGTGTCTCACTCGTACTTGTACTTTGTAGGCCGACTGATTTTTCTTATCACTTGCTGTTTACAGTTACAATGAGAATCTAGAATTAGAAGATGCAATCCATACCGCGATATTGACGCTGAAGGTGAGTTGATTATGGTTTTCTTGTAAAATGATTTCTATTTTGGCAGTGCAGATTTGGGGTGATATGCAGTTCTGGTTTATAAGCACATATTTTAGAATCGAAGTTTAAAACTGCGATAAAAGCTGCAATTTATATGACGATGTGGCTTAATTTGTGGTAACCAGTAGCTTAGTATTGCTTTCTAAGCTACATGCATCGAATTTGCACACATACCATTTGGCACACCAGCGGAAATCTTGCTGCACAAAGCATCTCAAAATACCAGTTCTTTTTTACTTTGTTGAACAGATTGTTTTATTAAAACATCTTTTACTGGGAATGTGAGATGACCTGGTGAAAGATTGCGACCATAAAAGCTGGTTTCATTGTGTGACTAATTTATTAAACATGGTTTTGGCTGTAGATGAGAATTAATAAAGAAGACAATCAATTTCAGAGATAGATTTTATGCATACTAGACTGGATCAGAAATTGGAAAGAAATATTATCCTATCTACAAAACTATGAAGAATTATGGATTAATATGATTGGGATTCCAATCTATCCTATCTGTAAATCTATTTAAACAGCAATGGTCCTCTGTCTGTGCGACCAAATGAGAATAGCCTTTGCTTTTTTAGCTATAGTGTAAGTAGGTTGATCCCAAAAAACCTGTTACTCGGCAGCGCTTCCAGCAATTGACAGCTCAGACAAATCTCACTGTATTTGCATTGATTAGGAGGGATTCGAAGGACAGATGACGGAAGATAACATCGAAGTAGGCATTTGCAATTCACAAGGTTTCAAAAAGCTGCCACCAAACGAAGTCAAAGACTACTTGGCATCGATTCTGACATGAGATCAATGCCACGTGGTAGCATTGCATAGCTGTATTTGGACTTGAATACCTCATTCCAACTTGCTACAAGAACCATTGTTAACTCCAGTTGTTTGCCCTGTAGCGATCTTGTCGGCATGCGGAGTTAATCTTGTCATGTATTTTGCTGTAGCCATTGCTGGTAAGAAGTATCTGTATATCGCTTCTAAGAGTGGACTCTTCCATATCTTGCATTATAGTATCACAGTTAATGCACTTGCAATTCTTGCATCCTCTATTGCCTCACAATAGAATTTGGTCAGCAAGAAAACAAGCTAGTCGTAGGCTTGGTACAGCGGAAAAAACCCTACGACATAGCCGACTTATATTGTTTGCCATCTTTGATTGCAATCATGCACACATGTATTGTTTTTTTAATGGACTTCCTAGCATCCAGCAATGCAGATTTTGTTCTCTGTGATTGTCGTGCTCACTTCTCTGCGAACAAAATAATTCAAATAATGCATTGATACGGTTTTCTTACATCATTTACGGTATTAATAGTATGGCTTACAACTCAAGACAACAACATCATTTGTTATTGTAGACAACAACATTAACTATTGTAATTTATAGCGACGTCATGTCTAGTATTGTGAAATGTCTGTAATCAAATTCATGTTACGTAAATCTGTAATTCACTTGATTCGTTACAGTGAAGAAGTATTGTGCGCTTCACTAGTATTATTATGGACTTTGGATGAACGAAATCACTTCTATATAAGGACTGTCAATCAATCAATCAATTTTATTTATTTTGACTCGTATTCTACTGTACACAGATACAGTTACCATAAGGTATGTTTTATAGAATCCCGAGCATGAATATATATTAAAAAGAACTAGTTTATCGTTGCAGGAATAAATATAAAGACTACTAGATAAGCAAAAATTAAATTAAGCTAAGAGGATAAAAGCGCCAACAGATCTACATTACTTAAATACTGTTTAAAAGTTAACTTGCTTGCATAAATGTTAAAATTGGCCGGGTCTTTTCTTGCCAGCATGACTGTACATTTTTACTGACTTTTCAACACTGCTTTAACCAAGACCAGTGAAGACACATTAGAAGATGGACTTCTCTCAAGCAATAATCAAACGGCTTCTTTATTCACATGTTTTCTTTCTTGAAAGGCCAAGTTGTTGCTCGCTCTTTTGACATGCATACAGTAAAAACTCTTGTTACTTTTATACAAAATTTGTCCTGCGTTGTCATAACATGGTTGCTACGGGGGTACAATGAACATTTAATAAATCAATGAACAAATCACACAATATGAATATTTACTTCCTACATACTGGTTAGTGGTTACACCCTAGTATTAACATGTCTAACCAGTAACCACGAATAACAAAACATAAACAAAGTCAAAACATTGAATGCTTGACAGTCCTTTGAATGAGTGAATCTCTACTCATTCATTTCCATATCATTCAAACAGATGGATAAACCCATAAACCTAGAAGGAACTACTTTGCTTAAATTATATGGATGTCCGATAAACCAGTGATGTTTTGTAAATCACAGAAGTGGGGGACGGATATAAAATGGAGAATACGAAGGGGTGAAGCCCCGCCCCTCCCTGAATGGCCCTTGGTAGGGGGATCCGGGACATGCTTCCCCGGGGACATTTTTTTGGAATATTCACCCTTCAAAAACGTCTCTGAGAGAATTTCTATGGTGATATTGCAGGGGTACATGGAATGTAACTTATTCTGGATTTCACGAGGTTGATTTACAAATCCATTGTTTGCCCATAAATCCAGTGCGACTCCAGTCATATTTCTGCGAACTGAACTCAAAAACAAATCATTTGAAGAAAAGAAGTTTTTCTGTAGGGTCGCTATTTCAATTTTGTACACCCAGTATTTGAAAAGGGATTGTTTGTTATAACCAAGGAATAGGTGCATAAGAACTTTTCGTCGTTCGTACTAAATATGCTTACAAGATTTTTAAGAAGTGAGGGGACGGCATTCCCCCGAAACAAAATAGTGGGCGAACGCCGTTCCCCCGCGTTCCCCCTCCAAATCATCACTGCAATAAACAGAACACATCTCATTATAAAGTACAATCAGATTATCTATTTTAAGGTATTTTTGGTTAAGATATTTATACATTAACAGCCGCTTAATCAAACCAATTGTTTGTGGTATTAATTTTCCTATATGTATGCTAGCTTTTATCAAACAAACACTTTCACTTTAATTAATTGAAGCAAAATAGAATGGCTTCAAGTTTTTTCATTTGATATTGAGAGATCTATATTTTATATACAATGCTAGTTAGCAGTTACAGTCTAACCTGTATTAGCGGTCACCTCTATAGAGTAGCTNTTCTATGGTGATATGCAGGGGTGCATGGAGTGTAACTTATTCTGGATTTCACGAGGTTGATTTACAAATCCATTGTTTGCCCATAAATCCAGTGCGACTCCAGTCATATTTCTGCGAACTGAACTCAAAACAAATCATTTGAAGAAAAGCAGTTTTTCTGTAGGGTTGCTATTTCAATTTTGTACACCCAGTATTTGAAAAGGGATTGTTTGTTATAACCAAGGAATAGGTGCATAAGAACTTTTCGTCGTTTGAACTAAATATGCTTACAAGATTTTTAAGAAGTGAGGGGACGACGTTCCCCCTAAACAAAATAGTGGGCGAACGGCGTTCCCCCGCTTTCCCCCTCCAAATCATCACTGCAATAAACAGAACACATCTCATTATAAAGTACAATCAGATTATCTCTTTTAAGGTATTTGGGTCAAGATATTTATACCTTAACAGCCGCTTAATCAAACCAATTGTTTGTGGTATTAATTTCCACATGTATGCTAGCTTTTATCAAACGAACACTTCCCTTCAATTAATTGAAGCAAAATAGAATGGCTTCAAGTTTTTTCATTTGATATTGAGAGATCTATATTTTATATACAATGCTAGTTAGCAGTTACAGTCTAACCTGTATTAGCGGTCACCTCTATAGAGTAGCTAACTGTTTATAAAGGCCACTCTTTGTAATCCAAAGTGACTCTTTCTATAGAAATCAACCTGGACAGAAAGGCCACCTGTCTATAAAGGTAATTTTTCTCATGTCCAAAAGGTGACCATTATAGACAGGTTTCACTGTAAGATGTTGACGGCTACTTACCACGGCATTCAGTTGTTATGCAAGGTCTTGATTTCAACTCGTAATTCATCCCATGACATCCTTTTTCTGAATCTTGATTCTTTGGGTCAGTGCAAACACGCATACGCACAGATGTACCACTTCCGCACAAAGCTGAGCAAATAGACCACATAATCCATGGACTCCAATAACGAGCTAAGACAGATTCAATTAATGGAAATTTTTTCAATAGTGTCTGGAAGGCTGACAATGCTAACTGGTAATTGGTACAGTAAGATAATATTGTTGTCTTAGGGCAAATAACAGTAGAACCAAATTAACTATCTAGCTAAGCCGTAAAAGCAAGATCAGATGACTGTGGCTGCATGGATGACTTTACAATAGAGACAGCGCATTTGTTGCTGGTTCTGAGCTTCAATATATAATATAAGGTTAGTGACTTGAAGCCAATTTCAATATTTGTTTCTTATGCATACAGCATAAGTACAGTCAAACTTGTCTTGAATGACCGCCTGCAGTTAGAGACCATCATCAAGTTTTCCCTAAAATACTATTTGCCTGTTTTGAAAAACCACCTGTGTTAAGAGACCACTTTTCACTGGTTCATATTGTGGTCTTTTAAGACAGGTTTGACNCTGTAGGCCCAATTATCAACTTGTAGCACTTGACACCTGTGACAATATAATGGCTCTTGTTGACCTTGACAATTTTTGTCTCATGTTCTATATTATCGACAGTCACACAATTCCCTCACCTGTCAGTATAAGCTCATCTTCTAGATCTTTAAAGGAAAAAAGCAAGAAATAAGTATAAATTGTAGAACTTGTAGCAGCCACACTCAAGGAAGAATCTATTAGCCATGCACGCACTAAATTACTACTCCTTTCGTTCTGATTGTGTAAACTTGTAAACAAGTTGTCTCTCCTTTGTATGTAAATAATATTAACCCCTGCATATTGTAATTTCTCTCTCTCTCTCTTGTCGTAATGCGACCATGGCTGGTCCTAGATATAGAGCTCTAGAAACAACGGTATCTCTCAGCCAGCTCTCCCGTCTACAGACCAGACAACAGAAATGCATTTATCCTATGTAGCCTAGGAATCTTCGTTCCTACAAGCAAATACGCAGTGCTACAGTGCCGTAGCTTTTTAAATAGTACTGAAAAGTTCTTATCAATCAAGACCATTAATCCAATTTCAATACCACTGCCATACATGGTATAAAAGTAGGGCATCATGTAACCGGCTGTGAAATTAAGGGAATCGGCGTAACTCCAAGTTGTCAAGGGGAGT
>OFHS01002780.1:4370-19459 GCA_900245855.1 Calvadosia cruxmelitensis | reverse complement strand
AGAGACCACCTTCAAGTGGGCCTGTATTGAGCAGCCGCCCCCTGTCTAGAAAGACCACCTTCAAGTGGCCTGTATTGAGTAACCGCCCCCTGTCTTAAGAGACCACCTTAAGTGGGCCTGTATTCAGCAACCGCCTTCCTGTCTTGAGAGACCACCTTCAAATGGGCCTGTATTCAGCAACCCCCTCCCTGTCTTAAGAGACCACTTTACATTGCTAAATAGGACATAGGTGGTCACTCAAGACAGGTTTGAGAGTTTAAAACCATGTCCCAAAATGACAATATTAACAAAAACGATCAAACCAACAACCAGCATGTTCAATATTGTAATTTGTAATAGATCTAAATATATATATGCATAACGATGACGTTATCAGACCCTGATTCAATGCTCACAATATTGGACCCTAAGCGTATAAAAATGCACAATAATCTTCTTACAGGTCCTCAAATTCTCACAGACGTATCAAAATACATTTCTTTGAAAGAATCCGCAAACTAACTCAGTTGCCTTAAAGTCCAGTTATGTCTAAGAACGACCATTCTTTGACTAAATTCTTTTACAATTACCACTCGATGCGACAGTTTTAACACTGTGTTGCATACCATTACATCGTATATACATATATTAACAGTACTTCCGCTGTGCCAAATGTTGTACCATACAACTGGTTTCCTGGAATTGTCATACATATTGATTCCTCTTTGAGCTGTCTGTAAAATCGTGCGTGGCAGAGTCAAAGATTGAAGGCGCTGCTCTAAGTTTCCACTAGGCTCTTGCTCTTGTAGTCATTTGATGGTTGCGATGATCTCGTCTTACTTGCAGTTAGCCAATCAATCTTTCAGTATTCCAAGACTGCTTGCAATTATGTCCGTAGCAAGGAGGAAAACAGTTGAGATCTTTCAAGACTTGTTGTTCAGCATGCTCTGTAAAGAGAATAGACCGTTTGGTTCAAATGATGCAATCTACCTGTCTTAAGGGACCACCTGTGTTAAGAGACCGCTTTCATTGAGCTCTATTTGGTCGGTCGCTTAATGTAATCATATTTGACGGGATTCAATATTACGATACTTCTTGATAGATGACAAGCAGAGTAGATACATTTTGAAAGAAGGTGAGACTTGTGCTTGTGAATTGTTTTAACTTTTTTTGAGAATTAGGCCTCAGAGTTTGTAATCTGTCAAGCAAAACTTGGTTGGTTTATAAAATTTGAATTAACAAAGCCAGTAGGGTAAGTCTGGATAACTGGCAAAGAACGTCATCCCATAAAATTATGAATTTTGTTTGACTGTAAACAATACATGGTAGAGCTAACTATGCCTTCTTCAAGAATCACAAAAAATTTGATACATCCTGCAGTAAGCACAAATGACATCTTCACAACATTGACGACAGCCGCACATAGTAATACCAAAAAAATACACAAGTTCACCTTATCAAAACTAGATAATGTACAGTGTAACCCCGTTAATATCACTATGATTTTCCAGTCAAAAATCGTGATAATAAGCGGGTCGTGATATTAAGCGGGTACAAATAGTTGCTTCTGACAGAGCTGGGTTCTCAGACTGAAGTGATAATAAGCGGGTTGTGATATTAACCGAGGTGATATTAACGGGGTTACACTGTACATATGTGTCAGTGTGGTCTAGCGGCTAGTTTATGTGGCTGCCAGTCAGACCTACCGGGTTTGACTCCCATCCCGTCGACAAATATATGATTTGTTATGTCTTCTGTAGTTTTAATTGTCCAGGGGCCTCAAGAGAGACAAGCCATTGGCTTATTGGGCTACCCTTGTTAAATAAAGTGACATTTACATTTACACTGAAACAAGGTTGCTAACCGTTAGATGCGTAAGTTCTTGAGAGAACTGTCCCAACGATTTCACCGCCGCTCCGTCCTAAAACATTGGTAGGGTGAAAAATGTCAATCACAATGCAAACAAAAAGATCTCGGTACAAGAGTAATGTTGGGAAGTGTAAATAAACATACTTCCGATTCGCTGCCGTGGATGCTAAGCGTTGGCGAGAATGAGTCTTCAGACGGTTCAAATAGGTCGTCAGGGTTCAATGGCATCGGAGGTGACAAACTGTGAGAGACGTCCATGTCCATACGACATAGATACTGATCGAGGTCATGTTCTGATCTTTTACGACGTAAACTACCAAACGTGATTCCCTTTTTCTTGCCCTGAAAGCACAAACAACACCAATAAAACACTGCCAGCCCAATTATAGCCCAGTTGCTCTTGTATGCACAACGATGCCTTGGGCCCTCTTGCCTTGTGTTTGTCTGACGCGTTCAGCGGCACAAAGCTTGGCGTTCGTTCCATCATCTCCTTCTGTTTCAATGACGTTTCGCTTAACAGCGTCGCAAATTGATCCTGAAGGTGCCGCCTTAGTAACGATTTGTTGTTAGGGATGGACAGAAGATTTGCCAGTGTTTCAGCATTGAAGCGCGGCTCAAGAATCTGTGAGATACAATCAGAAATTTACTTGCTAAATAGGAGGAAGGACAAAGCTCATTTAGTTACCAAAAGTCACAGAAATGATATGTGGAGATGAGTTTTAACTTCAATTAAATTTTGCTATACGCACCATAACAGCCCCATGAACGCCGGACCCCCGTAGATTGGGGGCATATTCTGCTAGGTCAACGAATCGAAGCCACTGCATGACACGCATGTTCGTCCATAGCATCACATGGTCACTACGTTCCTCGCTCTACAAAACAACATTCATAAGAACTATAAACAAGCATGGCATGAAAAATCAAAAACAGTATTAAAGGTTACAGCAATATTAGAAGCATACCACGTTGGCATTCTCTCTCAGATATTGCGGATGAAAACGCTGATGTCTGAAAGCAAGAAAACAGCGGTAAAGCACAGCAAATTACAAGATGATCTGTAAGATTAACTTTTCAGATAACTGCTTCAGCATCCGAGAAAAAGTCGAATAAAAATTTAAATAAATTAAATGAAAATAATGTAGATCATATCAGAAGATACAAGGAACATTATCTAAAGTATAATTAAAATATCAACTGGGTTCATTTGGAGCTAGCCACATTGCTATCCAAATGATCCATCAGCGCCATTGGGATCTTCAGCAGTTTTACAGTAGGGATATTAAACGAGTTAGGACATTTTAAGCAAGGTGAAATAGCAAGGCCAGTATGGCGAATGATATCCGATAAGCGTTAGTGCAGCATTATCTGATGCAATAATAAATGGGTTCGACTGCTGTGATATCAACATCATAGTTGACATGCAAACATCTAAATCAATTATCATTAAATCAATGTATCAATATTAATTGTCACTTAAAAGGGGCAACAGGATCAAGAACTTCATCAGGGGGTAAAGAAATAAAAAAAACATGATTGATACCTGAGAAATTGAATGGCTCGTCGCAGGCTTACGTGATGCAATTGGTTGTAGATTTTCATACAAAACAAATCGTCCTGTGCGACAACAACAACAATCTTGCATCAAGATCATCAGAGAGATGCGACAATCGAATAAGATGGCCAACAGAAAACAATGGATAAGAATTAACTACAGAAGCAACACAACTTTGTTTTACGCTTGACACAAATGAAGAAATAGCAAAATTGTTGGGTAACTCTTTGGACTTACCACCGTCAGGTAATGCAATACACGGCCGTCGACACGATTCTCGAAAAACACATCTTTATATTGCGGCAAGCCAAGATCATCGAGCCAACCTAGTTGCAAACAGCACAGGTGGTGTAATAATAATATAGTCGGTATCTACATGATTAAGCCATTCATCTTCCTCTTATGTACTTAATAGATAAACTACGCCATACATCACAATCAGACGTGGCCAACAAAGTAACACTAAATAAAGACCAATCAACATTCAATACATGACCATACAACACCACCCCTAACTGTGTCGTTGGTGGTGTATCTTGATCGGTTTCCAGCTGATGATGTAACTGGCAGGTGGTGTGACACCATCACAACATATTATGTCAAAGTAGGGTGCACCACTGACATCAAATTGGTGTAACCCAGTTAACATCACCTCAATTAATATAACAACCATCTTTAGTTTCAAGAGAACACCTGTGCTAAAGTCCACTTTTCAATTTCCATTTGATTTGTTATACCAACCAAATAGTTGTACAGTGAAACCTCGTTAATATCACTATGATTTTCCAGTCAAAAATCGTG
Source organism: Calvadosia cruxmelitensis (assembly GCA_900245855.1). Lineage (NCBI taxonomy): Eukaryota > Metazoa > Cnidaria > Staurozoa > Stauromedusae > Kishinouyeidae > Calvadosia > Calvadosia cruxmelitensis. The sequence continues at coordinate 15,255 of OFHS01002780.1, read as the reverse complement.
ATAATAAGCGGGTCGTAATATTAAGCGGGTTGAAATAGTTCATTTTGACAGAGCTTGGTTCTCAAAGTGAAGTGATATTAAGCGGGTTGTGATATTAACCGAGGTGATATTAACGAGGTTTCACTGTACAACAAATGTTTAATCATTGCAAATAATGAAACCTATTTAATTATCTGTTGTGACATAATTTTTGTTATAATCACAAGAGCCGCTTGATTTGCGGAAAGCAATAAAGAAATATTTTGTTATGACTTACGCACAATCCAGCTGTGATCAAGACGACCCATGTAATCAGGAGACGAACTCTGGACAGCCTAAAATACAATTACATCATTTATGAAAATAACATGAGTTCTGACATGAGACAATTTATAGCTTTGAAAACTTCTATCACTTCAGTACTTAGAACATCATAACACACTCTTTAAAATTAAAATCGTTCGTGTCAAAATTACATTAGTCCGTTTAGTATCATAGCATGAAATGAGTGACGGCAACTCGGACTAATCTCTATGACTCGATGCAAACTGAATTCCAGTGTTAGAATTGCAACCAGGGAACAATTCGCTATTTGGGGAACATGTTTGACGCTCCCATATCCTCAAAGAAAGATGTTTCCTTCACGAGCACTAACAGCCCCAGATTAACATCAGGATACAGCCTCATTTTCTCTGATCTGGCTTCCGCACAGAGTTGAGCTGCTCTGGACAACATACCTAAGCATGCTTAAACCGGGAAATCAACAAAGAGAAACCTACCTGTAGTGCCAAGATGAGCTTCTTTTGATGAAGCGGATTGGCCATGCCAAGGAGCCGTTCCATTTCGATGTGCGTGAATCGCAACAGATCCTCGCCCCTCGTAATCACTTTGCCACACTGACTGGCATAGATCCCCATCCCTTCCTCTTCAAGCCAGTCCTGAACACGTTCAACCGACCAGCTGCCAAACTGACGATCATCCGTTGGCCTAAAGAAAAAGAATCATGTCACCACCAACACAATGCACTGAAATGCACAAGCAACTCCGGCGACTGGGTTAGCCTTGTCTGGCGTAGATCCAACCGTAATGATATAAATGTTTGCCAAATTCTAACTCTTCTTGGATTGTAAAATGATAAGATCGCGTCATTACCATGCACCTCTCGATTTCAAGATGGATCTCAACAGAACTTGGCTCATTGCTAAACTATGGGTTGACAACTCAAATGTGTATCGGTTGCACAATTTCGAACCAAAAAAATTCAGACCAACCTATAGTATTTCTTACAATGTTCACAACTTTGGTCCTTATCATATATAACTGGACGGTTCAATTTATGGAAATTGCCCATTCCTCCTCTTGGACACGGAACGTTGACAAATTGACTTAAACAACGAACGATTACATGCAACAGACATATCACTACCATTAAAATCACGGAAAGAATATCATATTGAGTTTACAACATTTCATTGACGTGGAGATGTCACACAAGCATACCGTTTGTCCGTGTGAGATATTCCAAAACCATTCGTTGACTGAAAGGAGAACAATAAGCAAAATTAAAAATTTGTCAAAAATGTTTTACATAATAACACATAACTGTAGAGGCATTGAAACAGAGCAAGTTCACCTTCAGAAAACATCACAGAGAGAACTATACGATAATCTTCAGTTTCGATTTATCAAGGAACATACCATCTGTGGTGACGGCGGTACTGGCTGGAAGGCGCTGCGGACATCATTCGAGGCTGGGGACAGTAAGCATCAACGTCAATTAGCACATACAATTAAACCTGTATTAGCGGTCACCTCTATAGAGCAGCCACCTGTATATAAAGCCACTCTTCATAACCCCAAAATGACACTTTCTATAGAAATCAACATGGGCAGATAGACCACCTGTCTATAAAGATCATTTTTCTCAGGTCCCAGAGGCGACCGTTATAGACAGGTTTCGCTGTAGTAAATTGCATCACAGAATCAAATATGCACAGTCAAATGCCGTTCAGCGAATATCAAATGTGATCAGAATAAATAAAGATCCCATGAAGCAGTAGAAATGCCGTTGGAAACAGGATTATTAGAAGCTATTCGACGCTGAATTATTTTTTAGATAAATTGAATCTTGGCAGAAGATTCAAAAGATTATGGAAACATAAAATTCTGCTTTTATTTTCGCTCATAAGAATTTGTTCAAAGCCTTGTTGCAATAATGAAGTACCCTTTCCTTTCTCGCCTTGAAAGATTCTGCTTTCTCGTCTTTCAATGTACATGTGGAAATTTGGCTCCAAGGCATACAGAAGAAGATAGCCAGTCCTATTATCGATTTATCAGTTATCATGGATTTCTATGATAGATTTTATCATTTACCCTTGATTTTTGCCAGCTTAAAAGTAGCCCTTTGAGTATTTACAGACACAAAAACAGCTAACAAACAGATAACAATTAATAAACTAAACTGTTTAATCTTGTATTAATGAGATTGACTCTGACCCATAATTAGCTCGTACCTAAGTTTGGTTCGCTGCTACTTCTGTAGCCTTTCCGTCTGAAAATCCCTTTGCCAAAGCTGCCTTTTTTACTAAATTTCCCCTCGACATCGTTGACACTATTTGTTGATGTTGACACGACCGTTCCATTGCCGTGGCCATTGTGATGGATGACGCTTTCCTCTTGTTTGGCTTTGCGCAACTGGTGGTTCTCATCCTTCAGTGCCGCAATCTCCTTCTGGATTTGATCGAATGCTGAATCTTTGGACTCGTGAGCTGACTTCAGGTCTTCCACCATCAGCTTCAAACGATTGACATCAGAAGCTTAAAGTAAAAAATCAACCGATGATAATGCGGAACAACCTGGAATAAATACAGCGAGTCTCAGCCAGTCATGTCAAACTGTGTGAAACATTTCTAGACCTCTAATCGCATGTCCTGATTTACATGATTCTAAACACGAAGACTATTTTGTTACAGTAATCACTAATTATGCAAAAATCTTCTGTTTACAAGATTGTTGTATTGCTGACTTACAATGATGCTATGTAATTATGCAAATTCATTCCATAATTATCACGACATCACAATATCACTTTCAAAATTACTTACTGTGGACATATCGTGATCGGGAATAATCAATGACTAAATCATAAGGGAGAGTCATTGATTTTCTGTTTCAGTGTCTCAATTAATTGACAACATACCTCAGTCATCCACGGTCGCAATCAACAGTGACTTACATTATTTAATTACGATTCTAACAACCTTCATTCTTTTCTTAAATGTCGGCAAAAGCAGCAGCAAGACCATTGAAACAGCAGCAGTGAGCAGGCAAACGAAATCATAGAACTAACCTTTCTCTCGCAATCTCGCCTTGAGCGAATGCATGGTGGCATCTAAGAGTGAAGCACAGTTTGTCAGCTGAATATGACAAAGCAAAACATAATGGCATTACATTCGCCCTATATCACATCTCATATCTTTCTACAAATTATCTGTCACAAGATGCCACTTCAACATATACACGAGTGTTGTTGTGAAGGACATTCAATGTGCTAAATCTCCAGATTAAACCCTTGTCCTGCTATTGACGTGTATACACGTTTTCAAAACAGGTCTAAAGTAGCAACACATAACCAATCAGATAGTTAGTCCTAAGAAAGCAACCAATCAGCAATTGGTGAAGCGACTTCAAGTCTTCATTCAAATAGTTGGGGAAATTGGAGGTCAGCTTATACATGGCAATATACAGTACTATTAGGAGGTGAATTTTCAGAATACTGTTGCCCGACCCTATTGTGCCTCTCTGTACAAGATGAAGCTCTCAGTCTGCAAGATATGGAAGCATGAGCACTGCATTTCTTGATGGGTGAATCCATGGGCTTTTGAAGTAAACCATGCTTACATACATACATACTATTAGACTTAGTTGGTCAAAGTAACTACATTTTTTACAGTAGTGCTGCTACCTTCGTGCGGCAATGACTTGGGCTCTTGGCCTTCTCGCAACAACTCAATGTGACGCCTCAGGCGCTGCAATTCACCATCTCTGCCGTTTTCTTCAGGCTAAAACAAACATACGACACATGTCAACATCACCAATCCTTGCTAAAAGAAGATAATGGCATACTCAACTCTTGCATACAGTCATAAACAAGAATAAATTAAAGACAACACGACAATCTTGTCTCCTTCGAGGCGTTCGAGGAAACAAAACAAAGATACCTGCTAATATAGCAAACATACATGGCAGGCGGCAAATCTTAACCCTATACATTACACCAAAAGAGCAAACCACCACACCATCACATGATTTACAGGGATGGTGTTGGTTGTAAGCAATGCCAACAGCAAACAGAAGAGAATAAAAATATCTAGAACATAATAATTATAGTGCAAACAGTACAGATACTCTACAATGTGCTGCTATGGTGCACGTACGCTCTGTGTGTCATGATGTGCTTCTCTCCTTAACGTGTGCAAATTATTCATCCTCTCCTCCGCCAAAACCTTCCTCAAGTTGGCAAGGTTGTGGTCGGCTGCCTTGAGCTGCTCGGTTAGCTTGAGCGTCTGTGCCATGTAGGTGTCTTTCTCTCTCCTAATGAGACGCAGCTGATTGGTGTAGTCGTCAGCAGGCGTCTCGCGCTGAGAGGTCATAAGAAGATCCATCAGTGCAACACACAACAATGATTAGCCTACAATGTGCTCACGGTCTTAGCCTCACAATCTCAACATCCACAGAAATCCACACATTACTGCAATATATAAGTACAGTTACATCGCATTCTGATTTAAAAGACATTTCAGTTATTCTGCAAGACCACAAGTTGTGTTGCGGCATAATCGTCAATAGGGCCACGTTATCAAATGAAGTACATGATTTAAACTTCCAGTCTAACAGGTCCTCTCTAATTTACCCACAATACCAGCTGTAGAAGTCACTGACCAGTCAGTAGTCAACGTAACCACATGACCTCTAGACCTCTGCCACAGTGGACACTTTGGTTGCAAGGAAATAATTAGTATATATTATCATGTATAAGTTGAAATTCTAGATCATCAAATTACATGCCTTTTACATGAGTGCTACATTAAAGTGAATTAAAATATCAGATTTAAGGGTGAAGACTGTGGTATTCCTTACAAAGGTAATAAATTGTGGGTTAGGCCTGGTTTCCATCTACTTGTAGGACTAAATTCATTGTTCTAAGTCAATACACTTAGGTGGCCTGGTGAGCAGGGTGTGATCAAGGTTTGGTCTGTTGAAGTTTGAAAATTCAAGCTTCGGCAACTGGGTCAAACTGATGAAACCCTTGAACTTGGAAAGCCTTATTAACAGAATAAATTTCTGCCTATTCAACTATCAAATATTGTAAAAGCCTTATAGGAACAGTCTTCTAAGCTTCATTGACTCTTAGATGGTCAAGGTCGTTGATCGGAGGAGTGCAAAGATGAACGCACAAAATACAGAAGTGATAGTATTCTCCAACTAGGACAACCCAACAAAGATATAAGAAGCAGCGTTCAGCGGATTAGAACAACCAAAATATCACGAAAAAATTAAAGCACATAACGTGAAGATTCAAACGGAACATCGACAATGATGACGAAAGGGTGCTATCAAGACAACCCTTTCCTCGTTCTTCGTGCTACAGTCTCGAGTCACATTTTACGATTACGGATATCACACTGGTTTAAGAACGAAAACTCACACATTCTGAAATTAAGAAATTACGAAAATCAAATGCAATCACCCCAAAATGCAGTCGACAATTATAACCACATGGAGGAGTCATAAGTGAACACGACTGCCCAAATGACAATTGATTGTTTTCTTGTTACACAATTAGCTGTTTTATGCTAGAAGCTTTCAAAAGCATTCCACAAACAAAGCATGGGACGGGTATTTAATATATTTTTCTATTATGCAACCTGCATTTAGCCCAATATAACTAACACATGTCTGCAGGAAATTATATGTCTCATCACAACTTTTCAATCCAAATGCAGTTAGTTAGTTAGTTAGTTAGTTAGTTAGTTAGTTAGTAAGTTAGTTAGTTAGTTAGTTAGTTAGTTGCATAATAATTACAGTTTCTTTACCTGCAGGTTTTCAATCACTTCTATGCTTATTACTTGGCATTAGAAGGGTTACCTCGTAGGAAATACCAATAAAAGACGACGGTGAAGGCAGGAAATGAGTCTTTACTTACACTAATTCTTAATCTAGCCGACACAAGGATCAAATAGGCTTGCGATATTCTATGAGACTTCGGGCACTCTATCATGGCGTGTGGGTTAGCGGTTAGCCTACAAAGCAGTTTTAGATGCAAGCTACTTCGGCCATAGCGGGATCCCTCTTACAATTTGACTTCAGGTTTTTAAACCACGGGTCTCGGAGCAGCTGTCGCTGGACGCCAACCACGCGATATAAACAATTCCAACTCCATTGCATTGTTAAACGAGATTCATAAAAAGGTCACTAAATCGAGGGATGGGAGGGATTAGACCGCGACACGATGACCACAACCAATCATATCAAAGGAGGGGAAATCTCTGACTTGTCGAAAACTACAGCTGAAGCCAAATGCACTTGTCAAATTGACCAAGGACTCATCGAACCGATTGACGAAAATCCAAGTATTCTATAGCAGCAACACGGGAAAAATTCAACTACATAATGAAATCAGTTTCATTTCTAAGGATTAAAATTACATTGTGCTACTTTCAAACACATGTAAATATTGTTCTAACAGAAGCTTTGCGGTGCGAACGCATCGCGCTCACAGAGAGGCGCAGAAGCCATCTGAAACATTTGATACGGGATGGCAACACGACAAGAATCACTTAGATCGACAACCACGAGATTAAACCACATGAGGCCTGTGACATCAATAACTCACAGCACAGTCCGTGACAATATAATCCTGCAGCAACTCACCACAGAATCAGCAAAACGTTGGCAGAACAACTGTAAACACGGCAAAGATCTCACGTACGAAAATAATCTGGACTCTTCCACGTCGTAAGAATTGTAACGATAATTATTGCTGTCCATGAATTCCTCCACGGCACGAAAAGACGCCTTCAGACTGTCTACAAATCTGCTAGGGCTGCCTTTAGTTGTTTGTTTTGACAGGGGCGAGTGCGATGTCACAGTAAGCGTATGCCGCTCAGCATCCTTGAAAATATCGTCCATCTCCTCTAGCGCCTTTTCCAGCATAAACGCCGCGTCACTACCAACAGCTGACATTTTTCCTGTTTTACGTTGGTCCCTAAAACCGTCTAACAGGTCGTTTGCTGCGCTATAACGGGCAGTAGGCACCAGCCAACGTAACTAAACACAACAAATTCGCCCTTCGCAGCCTCACAACATGACGCCATTTGCATTCCAGTCTGACTGTGAGAAATCAGCCGCGCTCAGGAGCCACACAAGGGAGTCTGGGATGAACCACAAGGGCACAAAGCGACATTGCGATTGACTTGTTCATAGCTTATCCCCATTGACACTATGTGCGTTTGGTTGACACATTAAATCTTCTTTGACACACCCAGGGCTTGGGTCATCGCTGATTGAACAGATAAAAGGACTCATTGTATGCTCCAAAACAGTGTAGATCCGTCTATATTCAGTAGTAAGGTAAGCATAAACATAATAATTTTATAGTCAGAAATAAATACATTAGCTAAATGACGCAGGCCCCTTCCGAAAGATGGAATCCAGTCAAACGAATTCTTTCGTATTGAGACAGTAATATGCAATGCAAGAGAAATTCGGGTAAAATTGTCCAATATAGTGTAATTAGCTTCAAAACAATTGAAACAATAAAATTACTCTAGAAAATTTACAATAATTGCTACGAAAACCAGTAACTATTAAAAATAAAAATAAAAACTCATATAATCAAACATTTCATTAAATTTTCACCCTACTTTATACAAATTGAAGCGTGCATAATTTAATTTGATATATATAGTAGTAGAAAGCAATAGAATTAAAATAAACAAAGTCTATTTCCCAGCATGTCATTGTAAGCTTCTAGAGAACAATGCAAGAAGTACATCAATAATTAGTCTTTTTATTTCTCACTTAAATTAGAATACAAAAATGTTTTTCTACCCTGTTTTTCTTTGCATTATATAACTCGCTTATTGTACCTGTGTAAATGTGTATGCTAGCTACCTTGATCTTGTAAATATTAACTGTGTTACTCTTGTGTCAGTCCTATGGAAAATAGCACTATGGCTAATCAGCAATCAGGCTCTGAATAAATGATGATGATGATGATGATAATATGTCCGTCTTAATAATCTACGAACACGTGGACACTGCATGCGTTTCCATATTGACACCGCTAAAAGTAATTCAAGACATTTCTATTTTTTCAATCGGGTCGTACCCCACTGGAACGCACTCCCTGAAGATATAGTTAATTTAAAATCATTTTATTCGTTCAAGAAACGCATTGCTTCATACATTACCTGATATTACCTGATGTTAAATTCACCGTGTAGTTTAAGCGCAATTTTTTCCTTCTATACGTGTATTCTGTTTGAACTATTACTTTTTTCAAATAAACAGACACATGATGATGATGATGATGATGATGATGATGATGAAGATTTGACGCAGAAGATATTTCAAATCCTCACCTACGACTGAAGCCAAAAGCTGCGTGACGGGCGGAAAAGAGCAATTACGCATTGTGCCTGAAAAGTGGTCTGCTTCCTCTGTGGGCAACCCGAACGTACTTACCTTGACTGGACACAAACCCAAATATCATCAATCATCCGCAAATACACATAGTTCTTATTACGAATTAAATTGAACTCTACTGTTCATTGCTCAATGCTTGCTGCCGAAGCATATCAGAATTAATGAGGAAATATTTCATTTAAAAAAATATATATCCCAATAAAAGGATTTCACCTTCCATCTCAATGCCTCGCATAAGTAAACCACTCTAGCATAAATTTAACTACAATCTATATGGATGCTTTGCTCATTTTTAGTTTATTTAATCATGGCAAATTTATAGACATATATGCTTACATATACAGTACAATAATTATAAATATAATAAATATTAATTATAAGAAGGTAAGACAAAAAAAAAGGTAAGACACTGTTCGAGATTTTCCATTTTCAGCAAAGTTTTGAGAATTCGTTTCTATTCGTAAACAAACAGTAAAGTACCTGTTGAAATCAATCCACAAGAAAAAAAGTTACTACCTGCACTAAAACCCCATAATACTATTACCCTGTCAAAGTAACCCTACTTAGCGGCTTTTTCATTTCGGATCGTTTTCGGGTCATAATTAATATTATAATTATAATTATTATAATTATATGTATTGCATTGTATTTTCTACGGTTAATATTGTTAATTGACTGTAACATATGTTAAAACCCTTGACCTGCTATTGACGTGTATACACGTTTTCGATTCAAGTCAAAAGTAGCACCATAAAACCAATGAGATGGTTAGTCCCTAGCGATCAACCAATCAGCAACCGATACAGCGACTTCAAGTCTTCATTGAACTAGTTTTACTAGCAGGACAAGGGTCACGAGTGACTGTGTCATGAAATTGACACTTCAGAAATGCATCTTGAGAGCGCTTTCAGACACGTGGTTTTTTATATGACATGGCCATACTTGACAGCCGAGAGTCCAAGAGCTTTCAAGTACCCGAAAGGAATAATGTTTGCCTGATAATGCTTTGGAATGTTTCTCAGCTTTAGTTGATGCCTCTAGGTCAGGTCAGGGGGTCAGGTGTCATCCATTTAATGAGGGTAACCCAATAAGCTAAACTGATCATTTCGAACCATTCGAGCGCAACGGTTTGCAAAGGCAAGCACAGAAAATTCAAGGTGCCCATTCCACAGTGATAATTTCATCAAACTTGTAGAAACATAGCTCGGTTTCAATACGGCCTTTCAAAATACGGCTCCGTTAGGTTCTGCGCCAATTTGAATAGTTCAACTTTGACCTGATTTGAGCGTTGGCGCTGTGCGGTGCGCTTAACAAACCTTCCACAGCCAGAGCCTTGTTGTTTCCCAGAGATCGAAAAATCCGTACTTGCTAATAAGTGGCAGGTGCCTGGTTTGAACAAACATACAAACCGACAGACATTCGCGTATTATAAGGGTGTCGATACATTGATATAATTAGTATTTAAAAAGTTCCTATATTGTGTAACTAATTACAATTACAAATACTCTCTTGGAGCATAGTTATTTTTCGGAAAATTACAATTTTCTTTTTTGTTTTTCTTTGCATTTTTTCTAGTAAATTTGTCATCTTTCAATTATTAATGTAAATCTTGGGCATCCCAAATAAACAAACAACTGTTTAAGGGATAACCATGAATGCGACTTTATTTACCTTTTTGTCTCGAACAAAATAATTATAATTGATTGCATATATTGCTTTGAATTTATGTTCAACTTTCTATCTACCTATCTATTCTACACATAGCGTCTTAATCTTGAATCTCTTGAATTAAGAAGAGTCAAGTTTGACTTGCTTATGTATAAAATTTGAAACTGAACCAATGGATGATATATTTACATACGAAGTCAGAAAGTATGCCATGCGTGGTCATTCCATGAAGCTGAATAACATGCCAGTTCGTGTAAATGCAAACAATCTTATCAAGAACTTCTTTTGCTCCGGTGTGGTCCCATGGTGGAATGATCTACCGTATGATGATGTTGTCTCTGCGCCAACATTGTCTTGTTTCAAATGTCGTTTAGACAAAATAAATTTAGTAAAATACTGCAAACTTTTATAGGCTGTGTGTAGGTGATATTTTTATCCTGTATTTGCCTTTCGTATCCAATTTACGGAAAATAATTATATCAATCAATCAATCAATCAATCAATCAATCAATCAATCAATCAATCAATC
>OFHS01002779.1:0-19459 GCA_900245855.1 Calvadosia cruxmelitensis | reverse complement strand
CCACCTGTGTTAAGAGACCACCTGTGCTAAGAGACCACTGTGTTAAGAGACCACTGTGTTAAGAGACCACCTGTGTTAAGAGACCACCTGTGTTAAGAGACGACATGTCTTAGGAAGACCACCTGTGTTAAAAGACAACTTTTAAATGGGTCTTTGGGTAGTATCTAACACATGGTTGACTCTAATACATGTGTCTGCTTGTTAGTCACAACAAGATAAAAACAGCATGCTGCTCTTACCTTCTCAGCTTTGAACTCTGGCACAAGAATTCTCCACGCTACAACTTCTTTCGTCAAATCAAGATCCATCACAGGCACCTTGGCTTCTCCAAGAAGATCGTGTCCAGAAAACCGATCGTAATCATACAGCTTCAAGTGAACAATACTGTTTGTCAATGCAGCGTAGGTTATGTTCTTAAAATTGAAGGCTGCGTTGAAAACTGGATGCAAAGTGTGAGGGACAACCTGTCAACATAAACTCCGTCTTGCTAAATTTTCTCACTCTCAAACAGCCTCCATCTGCACAACGCTCAAACGCAGTGACGTACACTGTTGTCTAACGATGTAGTAGTGCATAGCGAAAGATTATTGCTCAATGAGATTTCGACAAATGAAACTCCAAATGTGCAACTCTCCTTGTGATCTCATAATTCTGTGTTTACATCGTTAATGTCAAAAGACATAGGTCTACAACTTCTGTTCTCGAAAAGGTTACGAGCTAAAATTACCTAGTTCCAACAATTAACACAAATACCAACTGAAATGACAATTTTATATTACTTAGTTATTATAAGTGACCCAGTTTCTACAATGTAATTCTGTAAAAATATCATCTCAGCTTATATCACAACCCGCTTATGACAGTCTATCCAGTATTAGCATCCATCTTTATAGAGAAGCCACCTGTGTATAAAGACAAATCATTATAACCCCAAACTGACACTTTGTATAGAAATCAATCTGGACAGAAAGGCCGCCTGTCTATAAAGGTTATTTTTCTCAGGTCCCAGAGGTGACCGTTATAGTCCTAAAGACAGTTTTCACAGTATCACTATTTTTAGGTGGAAAACATTGTGATATTAATGAGGTTACACTTTACCTTTGTTTTGTAAGTTTTCTTTGAAGCTGGCGTTAGTTGAACTTTGACATAAGGATCTGAATATCCCGAAATATCGGCAGCAGGAATGTCAGTTGCCTCGACGACTGTCACTGTTGCAATATTTTCTTCTCCGTCAAATGACAGACGGAACTTGATTTTCCCTAAACGACAATATGGCAAGAACAATTAGCCTGCAGTAACGACGAAGAGGACATGATTTCACAGTCAACTACAAAATAAAAAAATAAAATTTCTATCACGTAACTTAGTTTACCAGTCCAAGCTGCTATACAGCTTAGATAAGCATCATCTGCTGTGCATTGTAAGATGGGCTAACTAGCCCAATGCGAGTCACAAATTCCTCATTTTTAGCAATGGCCAAGTAATATGCAGTGTCCATCAGCACATAGAGACACAGTCTACACACAAGTAAACCTACACAGCCAAAAATGGAGTGGCAATGGGCATTTTTGTTGAAGAAGTTGCCGTGGGAATGGGATCTCTGCAGTGAGGGTCAATTGGACAACCAGATTAAAAATGAAACAACATTCATTTGGACCGCATAGTTCAGTAGGCCAAGTCATCGCTTACTTCTATGTCACAAAATACATTGGTCTTAAAGCAGTCACATTAAGCGGCGTTCCTTAACTACAGAAGAGAAACTCCATGACGACAAGACGATTCAACAGAACTATTCTCACCCAATTTAATGTTGGACTCTCCTTCAGCAATATTATCAGTGTCATAATCAACTTCATCTTGTTGGCATTGCACTTTTTCAAAGTAGTTCGGTCCAAAAAGCGGATAGCTTTTTAAATCTAACTTTTCCTTCTTCTTCTTCTTTTTCTCACCCTTCTTTCGACAATAGCGACAACAACAACAACAGCAACATAATAAAATCACAAAGAAAACGCCTCCGATGATGCCAAGAGATGCTTCTGGCGGAACTGCAAATGACAATAAAAATCACTAATTACAACAGGTGCAACGTTGCCATTCCTAAGCCATATCTATGATATATTTTCCGTCATTACTATTTTATTAATTGTGTAATCCGTCTGTGGTACACTCTCCCAGATAAAGTGGTCGCATCACATACCATAGCAGTATTTAGAACTAGAGTGAACAAGATACGTGATGATGATGATGTTGCTTCTGTCGTATTACATAAATCCTCTTTGATTCGCAATTCCATGTAACCTCGTTCTATCACATGACTTTGAAGGAACACTTGCAATCTCGTTCTGTGTTTGTATAAATGGTGAGACTAACAATATTCAAATCAAAGGATGCTGCGCTTGTGAGTCTGTGATGTAATTACGCTGTTTTAGTTGCCTCGTTTTATAACATGTTACCATGGTGAATTGTATACGTGAAATTGTAACTTCTGAGTTAACTTCTAATTGAGTCTTCTTGTTACGTTGCTCTTGAGCTGAGAAGGGAAAATTTGTGAGCGGTTAAATAGGGCTATCTTGAAAATGTGACTTAATTTAATTTACAAAGTAAGAGTGAAACCCTTTCATAACGGTCACCTTTGGGACCTGAGGAAAATGACCTTTATAGGCCTAGACAGGTGGCCTTCTTCTCCAGGTTGATTTCTATAAAAAGTGTCATTTTGGGGGTTTTGAAAAATGGCCTTAATACACAGGTGGCTGCTCTATAGAGGTGGCCGCTAATACAGGTTTAACTGTACAACAGGAATGTTTGACTCCTGTGGTGTCAAAGGGCAGAGCCCCTGGAAACCCTGTGTGCCTATCTCGCCAGATTTGAAAGTAGAATTGCTTGGCAAAATCAATTGGTATGGACACTAGATTCTTACTTGGGATAAGCTCATCCAGCCGCTTCATAACAAAAGCTAGACATTTCTTGAAGATGGCCTCAATTTCAGCCAATGTTTCTTTCACTCCTTTCTTTTGTTCTGTTGGTTTCTTGTCGGTTGCCGCGGAGATCTGTTGTCTGTTCAGCCTCAAATCTGTCATGTTTCTGTTGCTGGACATGTTGGAGCTTCTGTTCATCACTTCAGCTGATGCGTTGATGTTGAATACATCACACCTCATACCGGCAGACCAAAGCAGAATTGCAAAGAAGAATAGCATGATTCGTCAATCCAATCTAAAATAAAATACATCAGACATAGCATATTCATAAGATATATTGATTGACTTTCTGTTAACCTTCCTTTAAACTGAAATGCTTAGAAATTGTAAATGTTTTGAAGCTAGTTTTTATATTTTTGCAAATTGTAATTCATTTTGAGCCATCGGCAAGAGGGCCTCAAGCAAGACAAGAATTTGTGGTATCTATTCCCAAGAGGCGTAGGATATTTTAGTGATTTTGGGGAAGTCAATAAATCTACGAGATTTCTGAGTGAGCCCCCCGTGAAACCTAAAAGCAACAATGTTCTATTTTTAGTATCATTTCGATTTAAATTCCTGTCTCACTTCTTTTGAAGAAACAGCAGGGCAGTAACAGCATAATCTAGACGTGCTGTGCTTTAGAAGACCCCAAGTACTTCACAAGCGCAATATGTGCGCTGTAGGTTTTCCAAATCAACAAATAGAAGAATAAAATATTCTAAAATATGATATTTACCTCAGCTGAGGACCATGTGTATATTTACAAAGAAAATTTCAGGTTCAGTTTTCTAAGGACGTTCAAAACGGGCGACCCAGAGTATCATCCAGCCAGCAAGGCTAAAGCTTGAAAGCAAATCAGCTTCTTTCCGTAAACTCCGTGCTACCGGAGCGCCATCTTTTCCAACGTTCCAGATGTGGACATGATGTGATCTTGCAAAACTGCTGTGATAAATCTAGCGAGTTTTGTATTCCTGCAGACGCCATGTTGTTTAGTGCAAACATTTGCATCAATTTGAGTGAATGTACAATTTTCCAACGCTATGTTGTTTTGTCAAGTTTTAGCGACGTTTTGAGATTGACTTATTACAGTAGGTCTGCATTATTTTTGACTTTTGCGTGAGTGGGCGTGCGAGAGATTTCGCGGTCTATTTTCAAGCGATGGCCATTTTAGGAAAGAGCGTCATAGAATGATGTCACGATCACCAAAAACGGGGGCTGCCAGCCAAAAGTAGCAGAACTTATTCTTTTAAAATTCAAACAGCACACAAAGTAAAATAGCAGTATTATTATGTATTATTATGTAGTAATGTATATATAGAAATTTTGTGCCTACAATTAATATCAATAGCAACTTTTATTATATTTGTAGAAATATAAAGGCAAAGATTGAAAAATATTTGCGTTCCGTTTGCCTCCCAAGTTGGATTTCGTGATATCGAGGCTGGATCAATTTCTGAACAATTGGACTGCGCTGTGATTGGTTGAATTGAAATGGCGCCAGTTGTGATTGCATTCCCATCTCATAACACATCGCGTCCATCGTCACATGTTGGGCATTTTTACATTTTATTCGTCATCTGACCGGAGATCACATTGGCATGCCATTGCCATTTTAGCGTTTTACTTGGTTTTAGCAAATTTATAACGGATTTTTTCTGCCGTGGGAGTACTTTCTTATTTTTATGAAGTGATTGTGCGTCAAAGGATTTCGTCAAAATATCATGGATACGTTAGCTCGGAGTTTGTTCGACAAAGCAGACGATAGCATGGGAGATGATCTTATGATGAAAAGCGATGACGATCAGTTCCCATTTGCTACGCCTACCAAGACACTGCCGTTGCCATTCCGAGCGCGAGACAACAACGATCTCAATATCCAGCAGGAAAAACAGCAGCTTTGTTCAAGTGGCGAAGATCAATGCATGTCTCCGGCTAAATCTCCAAGACGTAGTCGAAGTAGGAACTCAACCGGAGAGAACTCGCCCTCATTGAACAAGGGGTTTCTTGCATTGCGCTTATTTGATGTTCCTCACACGCCTAAAACCCTGTTTGGCAAACTACAGAAAGCTGCGCAGGAACGCGAAGTGCGGTCCAACACCGCTGTATCGCCATGGACGAGACGAAGACCAACGGAAATAAAACAAAAACCGAAACATCAAGTCAAAGGATTACCACCTCAGTCAAAGAGCGAGCCGAGACAGCTAAACAAACCTGTTATTTATGCAAACATCAACCCGTTTACACCAGGAGGACTCTATCATGGCAAAAGAACAAGGAAAGCAATCACATTGTCGCGGTATGGATCACTGACTTCGATGTTTTGTTATGATCGTTGTAGACAGGTGGTCGTTATATAGAGGTGACTGCCAATGAATCAATGGCTGCATTAGCTTTTAGTACAGTAGTCCTATGGTTTTCAGGCAACTATCTAGAACATCATCACAATGTTAAATAACATAAAAAGTACGACAGACTTTAGTTGAGAACAAAATAGGCCTACATTTGCAAAATTGCATCACTCGTCCAAAGGTCCAGCAAGCAAGATCCTAATTACGACATAATTGAGGGCTAATTTGACAGCATTTGGTTTAAAAATCTTTATCGTTCAAGACAGAAAATAGCAAACAAAATTGTTGTACTGTTATTTGTTGAATTATATTAAAAATCAGCCAAGTATTGTAATTCCCCAAGCGGAAGGTAACAGAGCTCTAATTGTAGGGCAAAATGTGGCTGTAGTGTAGTGATGTAGGTGTCACTATGTCTGCAAAACTCATTTTGTAGATTTCTCATCCAGACTTTAGGTCATATTGAAACCGTCGAGGGGGATGTGGCACATGTAGGTGGATTGGGTGCTTTACAGTACTGTATAAGGTACATTCCCATTAGTGGTAGGATTGCCATATACAACACACTTGCACTACCCTGCTTTGACAACTGTGCCATCGTCTGGGAGGCTGTTCATGAATCCGTCTCCAGTAGGTGCAGAGCAGAGGGCTCAGAAAGTCAAAATGATCCTTGGTTGTGACTACAGGTTGCTGAGTTTCACAG
This sequence comes from Calvadosia cruxmelitensis, assembly GCA_900245855.1. Lineage (NCBI taxonomy): Eukaryota > Metazoa > Cnidaria > Staurozoa > Stauromedusae > Kishinouyeidae > Calvadosia > Calvadosia cruxmelitensis. Next base: position 13,457 of record OFHS01002779.1, on the reverse strand, counting down.
CCAGGATCCATTATCGTCAGCTCTTTGATAGGCCTACAATTGCCTCCTGACAAAGTGCCACATTTGTTAATTATTTGCAGTCAATCGGCACTTGAAAAAGAACTGGACATGGAGGATGACGATTCCCTGATCACAAGCGACCTCGATGCTGAGTTTTACGGCAATCCAACAAAGGTAATAATGCTACCATGTCATACATTGATCGCGTTGTGTAATCGTGCTTCTTGAAATATTTCATTGGCTCAAGAGAGAGTTAGATTTAAGAAATTCATGAATGTGAGAAGCTAGTTAGGCTTAATTTGCAGATGATATTACGATGGCAGATGTTAGACCATATATTTCCCATTGTTCATATATAAATCAACTGTATCATTTTGTTTTCACAGAAATTAGCTCTCCATCAAGCCAACGTTTCACGATTTGCGGAGGAGTTTGTTGAATTGGAGCTCATCGGCAGAGGACAATTTGGAGCAGTTTATAAATGCCTGAATAGATTAGGTAAGGAAACAGTTGATGTGCCGTTTGCATCTTCGTGTGATCTTGAATTCTTTCAATTTCATATGACATTCTCGTTGTGACTTCAATAGCCAATCACTCAAATTTCTTATCTTATCGCACAGATGGTTGTATATACGCATTGAAGAAGTCAAGGAAACCACTTGCTGGTTCGGTCGATGAGTAAGCAATTATTAATCTGTCAATAATAATTCAAATTCAAACCATTTGCTCTAAAGCTAAGCATTGCTTTCGGTTTGTAAATTAATCACTGCAACTAATCGCACATTCTCTCTTCGTTAGGCACATGGCATTGAAAGAGGTATACGCGCACGCCGTTCTTGGTCAGCACCGTCATGTTGTCCGTTACTTCTCGGCATGGGCTGAAAACAATCACATGCTCATACAAAATGAATACTGCAATGGTAACTCATTCATGCGTTGTAGGCCTAACATCCTGATTGCTATCTTTGTTGAACTTTCCTATATTTCATATGGTTTCAACAGTCGAATGTTCTTCTTGACAGGTGGAAATTTATCGGAAGTTATGGAGAGAAATCGTCAAGAAAACTCATTCATGACCGAGGAAGATTTGAAGAGTCTTCTACTGCAGCTATCCAAGGTGATTTCAAAAACTTACTACTTTCTGACAAGCCCACAAATCAACTGGACAATTTTCATGCATTTATATTTTAATCAGATATTTTAACATCCTGAGCTACTTGCCTGAGAAAATTTGGTACAAGCGGACACCAAAACATTTCCAAAATACCATTCTTTGCCTTGAATATTATAGGGAGATCTGAATATTCTGACGAAATTGCTTCAAGCCTACACTTGATGATTATAATGTACCGGAATTGTATCGAATGCATTCAATTAGTTTTCTGCTGGGATCTTGCTTCCGATCTCACTGTGACAGACAGACAGCTTTTGGAAACAACTGGAAGCCTAAATTGGATCTACAGCAAAATGCATTATATAGTTTGATAAATTGTCTTATGACAATATTGATCTGGTCAGCACATTGTGACCAGTGTTGGACATGACTGTAAGAGTAGAGTCTGTAAGGGCAGCATTAACGTTGTCATGACAATGTTTAACCATTTTTTTAGGGTCTGAAATACATCCATTCGCAAGGTCTCGTTCATATGGATATCAAACCCAGTAAGTTTGTGCAAGCAAAAGTAGATCCCACATTGAGCAACTCTGCAAATTTAGTAACGTTAAATTTAACCATTTTTGTTCATTGTTTCCTTGAAGCAAACATTTTTCTCAGTAAAACGCCGACCAAAGTGGAGTTACCTCACAACGAAGAAGAATCATCAAACGAATCTTGCGACAATGACAACACACACGACGCAATTGTTTACAAAATAGGTATGTTTCTCCCAGGTTGTCAAACCAAGTTCAAAGGAATAGTAGTACTTAGTAGTAGTTTTTACTTCCTCGAAGATGTATTGAATGGCATTTAGAGCCGGTTTCCCAGGTCACAGAGCTCTGCACTTGTCCCGTAACTGATGCTCGGTCTGTAAACGCCATTCGTTGCAGCCACCAAGTTCAAAGTGATGGCCTTTGCTGCCAATGGATTAATGTACGTGACATGTTTTTATATTTACTCTTTCTGTCTGATGTTCAGGTGATCTAGGCCATGTTACTTCTGTGAATGAGCCGGATGTTGAAGAGGGAGACAGCAGATTTCTTGCTCTTGAAATACTGCAGGAAGTAAGAAAAAATAGCTTTGTTGACAAATAATCATACATAACAAATTTCGACATGGAAATGTGAAAGTAATCGACTTTGTGATTGTCTGTTGCAGAACTATTCCTTTCCCACAAAGGCAGACATTTTTTCTCTTGGCTTGACAGTTTTCAGTGCTGTAAGTTTGCAATACATGGTTATGCTAAACGCAGCACCTTGTCACACTGATCATAATCGTGAATCTCAACTGAATGTAACAATCATCTTCATATTGTTTATTTTTCCTTGGGACAGGCGTCAAATTCAGACCTGCCAAAGAACGGACCATCTTGGCACAAACTGAGGTATACCATCATGCTGCTAAAATGGTGCATTATAGATCGATCATTGTTATTGCAATTACACCCCAGTGTTTGACATTGTCTCTTCTTTTGCTGTTGTTATAAAGGGAAGATCCGTTGCCAGCATTGGGTCACATCAGCGACAACTTGAACAACCTACTGACAGTAAGTTTGTGATGGTGACAACGCTTTGATTTGCATAAGCTTATAGAATTGCGCTAACAGATTAAAAGACAATAGGCCTGTGACGGTCTCATCAAGCATTTACGTCAGCACTCAGACGGCCAATCAGCACCCTCCATCAGTCGCTATAAATGTCTTGTATTTCGTAATGTCGTTCAGATTGCAATCTGTACTCTCGAGCCTTCGGATGGGCTGGCTACCCTCCGTCGTATCTGCCACAATTATATACTCAACAACGTCATCCACTTGCCTATTCATTCGATCTACAACCTACCTACAAAATCTACAGGCTTACTGATTAAATTCATAAGGCTTGCAAATAAGTGCCAGGAATTTCCAAATAGGCACTAGAAAATAAAACCATTTCGGGAGATTGGAGGCTTGGAGCCATATTCATTTTGAAAATGTATTGCATAATATACATGAGTACCGAGGAAGATTAAGACATGCCGTTGCAGTAGCATTCAGTCGAACTGTTTAACATGACTAAATCTCAGTAACACACCTGCATGTTGTAAAATTCTGTTGGAATTTGTGTGACTTGCAGGCGATGGCACGTAAAGACGCAAAGCAAAGACCGAATGCGTCACATCTCGTCCATCATCCAATGCTGTGTCCTTTCTCCGACAAATCAAAGGTAGGCTTCGTAATGTCAATGTTGTATAGAATAGACTCTACTAACTAACCTGGATTAGGATAAGAACGTACTGAATCAAAAGTGGACTTAGAATTTGAACTAATAATATCCGAAATACAGTCAAACGTGTATTAGTGGTCACCTCTATAGAGCAGCCACCTGTCTTTAAAGGCCACTCTTCATAACCACACAATAACACTTTCTATAGAAATGAACCTGGACAGAGAGGCCACCTGTCTGTAAAGGCCATTTTCCTCAGGTCCCAAAGGTGACCATCATAGATAGGTTTCACTGTAAAGCAATAAATACTAGAACCAGAGGTATTGGCATCAACAACTTGCAAAGTGGTCTGCCAGAATTGAAAAAGCAACTAGAATATATAAAAGTAATGAGCAGACTGTATTTTTTTAGCCACATAGAAATCAGATCAATTGCTCACAATGTTGACATTGCCAAAGTCATCATATTTCTAACTCGTTAATGTAAATAACTTTAAGAACTAGAATAACTAGAATTGAAAGCCTAGATTCCTACAACATTGAGAGTATTGGCCAATAGAAATCTTCTGGAATGCCTCTCATTTATAAGATTGGAGCAATATAATTTGTTATGTGATGTCATCGCACGGCATGTCGTAAGCCAATAAGACTCGTTTCCTTTACGGGTAATGCTCAAAAGAGACTACGTTTGTAGCCGCTTTAATAGTTATTCTTGCCAGTAGCATAAAGTATTCTAGCCTATTGTTATCTAACTTGTACTCATTCGTGTGTTAATTATGCACACGCTAATTATGCAAATTGCAAACCATGAAATCAGATGTCAGTTTATTGTTAAGTAAGAGTTACGGTTTATCTTCCAGGCTGAATTACGACATGAACTCAACAACGAGAAGTTCAAGAATGAAGTACTATCGCGGTGAGAGGCCTACTCATGAAATGGAGGCTTGTATGCGAGAGGCCAGAATATAAAATACAGTGAAACCTATCTATAACGGTCACCTCTGGGACCTGAAAAAATGACCTTCATATACAGGTGGCCTTTCTGTCCAGTTTGATTTCTATACAAAGTGTCACTTTGGAGTTACGAAGAGTGGCCTTTATACACAGGTGGCTGCTCTATAGAGGTGGCCGCTAATACAGGTTTGACTGTATATCAGTATCACACCTAGACCTCACCTCGTTAGAGAACGTCTGATGTGGCTAATTGCACTTCAGTAAAAAGGATGACGATGTACTGATTTTAAATTGGCTTGGATATTTGCAGGCAATTACAAAAGGCTCAAAATGATTGCGGTAAAGATGTCCTCTCGTTCGTAACAAAGGAGAAGACGGTCAGCAAGCGAATCGTCGGACAAAAGACGTTACGCAGCATGAGTATGAGCGTCATTATGTAATCAATCGATCGATCGCAATCACAGACGACTTACGCAAATCGATTCACACAAATCTGAATGAATGAAATTCAATTAAATTGGACAACGCATCATGCCATGCATCCCGAGCTGCATCAAGGCAAATGCAATCAAGGCAAACAAGGAGAACTCAGATTCCTACCTGGATCAATCAATCAAATAAACGTCCAGAACAATAAACGATTTGGCGATGATTGATATGCGATGTGTCTTGCATAGACTTTAAATTAAAACGAGAAGTATTGATCGCAACATGACCTGGACATTTATTGCAGCAGAGGTCATTATCAAGATATACCTCTGCAGACGCACGCGACAATGATCAAAGTAATCACAATGCAAACACCTTCGCAAAGATTGTTGAAAACAATCGCAAGGACTACACAAAGGACTATGAAGATCCGTTGCTAGTTTTGGAATTTGATGAGAAAACGTAGTTCTAGACATACTGACCACGATAGAGTTTTATATAGAGTAGATTGATGTAGTTAATGTTACTCTTTTCTCTTGGTGTGTTGTTGTTTTGTTTAGTTTAGTTGCTCTTTATTAAGGCAAATAAGAAATCATTTTAAAATACAGTGCGGTGACACCGCTACCCACAATCCAATTCACCGTCTTCTCTTTCAGTCGTCAATGTTGTTGTTCTCGACCAATCAATCAATTTTATATGTTTCAACTCGTATTTTACCCGAATAAGTCCAGGACAAGATACAGTTACCATTAGAGATATGTTTTACAGAAGAATCATTGTTTACATAGATATCCTACTTACTACTGTCCAAGCTACTGTCCAGAGTAGAGCATTATGTGCTTTGTAAAATAACTCAGTAAACAATCAACCTCATGTCCAAACACACAGTGCTGATGAAATGTAAAACGAGGCAGAGATCTGAATATCAAATCCAAAATGGCTGATACTTTGGTTGGCCGCGTGTTTGAAACGTAGCTCTAAAGCTGGCAAACATGGAATAAAGAAGTTGCATTGAGTGCCTTTGGACTATTAAAACATGGTAGGATATTCGTCACACATTATTTCTATCATGTGTTGCTTTGCTTCGTAATTTTCGTATGATTTAGAACTGCTCAGCTCCAGTGTGGAAAGTTGGTTTTGTGTACGCCGAAGATTACGCCAGAGTCCTGCGCCAAAGCTTACGCCACGCCAAAAAATAGGATAATTTTAACAGTGTTTAGTACTAAATCTTTGAAAATTCCGTGCCTTGCGCCACGCCAATTGCCAAATCGGAGCCTGTTCCACGCCGAAGATCTTCGGCGTAACATACAAACTTTCCAGACTGGGCTCAGCTTGCTTTTTGGTGAGGTTCCATTTCTGTTCACTATTTGCTATATTCAAGGTTTTTACCCTCTTGCTGGACATTTGAGTCGAGCCCATCTTCAAGCCCAGTACAAAATTAAGCTAATATGAAAAGGAAACATATTTCCAAAGAAACAGGCTCTGGCCGTGCAATCCTTACTGTAATCCCGTATGGAAAACTCGTAAATCGTACGCCGGATTTTACGGTAAACTTTTATACACTTGTAACACTTTGTGTAACGCCAAACAACATTTGGATTGCTTATAGTTCCAACCAAGGCCTCAACTCAATAAGGAAAAGTACGCAAAACTACTGAAATTTACAAACTTTCAGAGGACGTACGCCAAATTTGTTTTGGCATAGGCTATCTCCACGCCCAGTTAGGCCTTAACCTTAGATGTTCTCTATTTTAAGCTTATGGTTTTTACCCCAAGCTTTCAATTTCAAAAGAAGTGTTTATCGCTAGCACGTTCAAGTTTTATTAATTTTATTACTCTTTGAGACTTTGCCTGGGCCCTTGAGTAGAATGCGTTGCTGCGGAGACTCTGTGGACCCCGTATAACCTTGGGAAATCTCTCAAGGAAAACTCGGACCAGAATTATATCTCATGGAAACAATTTCTATTTTTGTTTGCTGCAAGAAGCGCAGTTCATGCTTGCAAAAGCAAACATGAACCAATCTGTGCAAACGTAAATTCAAATCAAACACAACGCGATTCAAGGATCATCGTAGCTAGTTATTTCATTTAATAATTAGTTGATCATACGAACAAAAAATAACATGACAATCAAACAAATGAGGCCAGCAGATGCTATTGTTTTGAAAAATTAAATGTGAGAGGTCCGTTGTGTTCTATTCCTGAAACCAAAAGTGCAAAGAGATGTAGAGCAGATGTCTTTTTCAGGAAATCTTGGCATTTTCTTATAATATTATTGTCATTGTATTACAGGCTTCGGGCTTCCCTACTTCCAATGCGCCAGTGCCTCTTGGTGTTGCCTACGCAAGAATGCCAACCAATGCTGTAGCTGGTGCAACGCCAATGCCTTTTAACCCAGTCATGCAGGTAGGTTGTCAAGGAACTATGACCCTACTATATTTCAAGCATGTCAAAAAATGTCAACTATTGATAGATGCTAGGTAACTTCACTAGTAAGAATGCATCATGAATATTGGTCTGGTATTAACCCTAACCTCTGATTCTGTGAATGGCTGTCATCTTTATCAAGTTTATTTTTACGTTGGCTAGGCATTGTCTTCTGTGCTTCCATAGCTTACAAACAAACACAGTTTGTTAAGTTTATGTCGGCACGTCCTGCTTCGGCACACAGAATCAGCCCCATCCAATCTTTCGAGGCTGATTTACAAGACAGCAGAACTGTGCTGCGGGCCAATGTCTCATCTTTCATTTCTATCTCAACTATTCTGCACAGAGTGTTGCTGCAAGCAGGGCTGGGGAAACATTTTTTCCTTAGGGATTATTTTCATGAAAACTGACCCACCAGAAAACTATCCATTGGCTGGAAGATGATAAACGCCACACATATGAAGTCAATTTTCACATTTTAAATGGTGATTGTTTTTGTTGGTTCCTGTGTGGTGTTGATGCTCTCGGTATAGATACAAGATCTAGCTTAGAAGAGTGATGGGGGTTGATCAATGAACGGTAGTTAGACAGTAACCATTTCACGTGTGTGGCGTGAATTCCTGTTCCTTTTATGCCTTTGCCTCTCTTCTAAATGAGACAAAGACATCATCATCAGCATAGAACAAATGTGTAGATACAAAATGCAAGGCCATTCAACTGACAGTAGACATGCTTCTTTCCAGATGTCATCCATGACTGCCAATGCTGTGCCATCTCAGACTGGTTTTGTGCCAATGCCGACAGCTGGTCCTCAGCCACTGATGCAGCCGATGCCAGCCGTAAGCATGCCATTCCAACCAGTGTATACAAACATGGTACCGTCAATGGCACCGATGAGCTCAATGCAGCCGATGGTCGCTCCGATGCCAATCATGGCAATGCCAGGTATGAGATCTTCCTGTCATGGTCTTCTTTGTTGCCGTGACGATGTTCATAGCTTGCTGATCTCATTGCCACTATTTCCATCTCCCTTTATAAACGAGATACATTTATATGAACGAGTTATACAGTGAAACCTGTCTATAATGGTAACCTTTGGGACCTGAGGAATGTGACCTTTGTAGACAGGTGGTCTTTCTGTCCAGGTTGATTTCTATAGAAAGTATCACTTTGGGGTTATGAAGAGTGGCCTTTAGACACAGGTGGCTGCTCTATAAAGGTAGCCACCAATACATGTTTGACTATAGCACAATTAGTATTATTATTTTGTTAGGAATGCCACAAATGATGATTCCTCAATTGATGTCAACAATGCCTATCACTACGTTGGCAAAGCCATCGCCCGCAGCAAGCACAATGCCATCGTTAGCCAACTCTGAATCATCTGCGAAAGAAGAAGAAGCACCAACACAGGAAGTCAAAAAGGAGGAAGTAGTTGAAAAGCCGAAAAAGAAAGTAAAAAAGAAGAAGGTCGGTGGCTTTTACCTTTACAAATGTAAATCTATCTTCTTAATTTATTATTTAATGCATTTCTTTTTACAATAAAAATAGTTTGCAACAAAAAGACATCAATTTTTCCGAAATCCAATCCTGAATAAGATTGATCACAAATGCCTTCGAAAAATCACAGTAAAACAGGAAGGCTTCTTTCTGTCCATAGTGCTTCTGACTGGCTCTTCAGAAATCCGCCGAAATGAGTTTGCTTGTGGTAATCAGGCTTCTAAGGCTCAAAATTTCCGTGAAATAGCTCGACCGGTTTTCCAAGGTCAAAAACCAGGACTCGTTCGTGTCCCATCTTTGTTTTTGCTGTTTTTACCTATATTTTCTACTCTACTTTAGTTTCGGCCTGTGAATCTCAGTTTCGTTTTAACGCATTTCCAAACAGCAATCAAGCTTATTTTGATATTGAAATCATCGAACTTTAACTTCTGTCTCAAGTCAATTCCAAGAATCATCACTACACTGTCAACCCTCTCAGTTACTTTGTAGCCTATGGATGGAATGAAATTGTCTATTCTTGATCCATTCCGTAGCAAATCAACGACTTTGTCAGCTGAAACTGGAGCTCCAAGCTCCTTGAACATTGTTGACTGCAAACAATGCTCAGCTTTGCTGTAGAACAAAAGGTTTTGCCATGCATAAATGCTCTCAACTGCACATGATTGAAAATGGTGCCCAAAGCATCGCATTCGAGAAGAATGTTTGTCAGTACAGTGTAGCCCCGTTAATATCACCTCGGGTAATATCATGACGGCTTAACATCACGTTAGTCTGAAAACCAAGCTCTGTCAGAATCAACTATTTGTACCTGCATCACGACCCGCTTATTATCGCGATTTTTGACTGGAAAGCGGTAGTGATATTATCGAAGTTACACTGTATTCTGTCAATGACTGCAAAAATAGCAGCAAATGTATGATCAAGTCAACCAGTTGATCATTGATCATTTTCAATATCTTCTTCCCGACAACCGGATGAGCAGGATGATAATGAACCGTTGCTGTTGCAAAGCTGCCGCTCACAGGAATATTCAACACCTGATGAAATGACATAACTATGTGAGAAGTCTCAGTTTTCTTGGAACCAACTCAGAACAATAAAGCCGAAAGCTTTTTGTATTTATCTAATTCATTTCATTTCAGGGAAATGCGTGTCGTGAATAATGCACAAAATGGTGATAGAACACGCTCATATTAGAGATTCAGTCTGTGTAGAGACCTCATTGTAATGAGGGCTTTTTGCATTAGCACTGTCGCAAAACGTGCAATTTGCAAGTGAGAATGATGAGTTCTGTTTAGTTTTTTTCTGAATGTTTCGTTGTGTAACTTTGTATAGTTGAAATGTTGTGGTTCAACTAGTAATCAAACCAAATTGTTTTCCGGCAAAATTTGCATAAATTTCTGAAGTTTTTTAAAAGGAGTATGGCTTGCAGAAGGTTTTAGACTTTGTGACACCCTGTTAACTCATTATGACCTAAATCAGAAGTACACATAATTATGAACTATATGGAAGTTGTTTTGAATGCTTAGCTGCATTTGCCAAAGGGGATTAATTTGTGCTGACTACCTTTTAGAAAAAGAGTATTTGGACGGAACACACTGCTCCCGATGGCCGCAAGTACTTCTTTAACGGTGAGACAAAGTCATCCGTTTGGACCAAACCTGACGAACTGAAGACAGCATCAGAGGTGAGATGGATAAACAAATTAGAAGATTCACAATGGAAATTGAAATGTTGAATGTTGTGCCAGGTTGTAAGATAGTAAATACGATGATTGTTTGTTTGACTGGAGTTGTAGATTTGGTAGGAAGCTGACAGGGAGAGATGGGAGGGATCTATGTCCGTAGTAGCCAGCGCTCTGTGTCACGGACGCAGCAACACGAGGTCTTGACACAACGAGAGATAGAAACGAAAGAGCGTGATTACAGCTTGACACTGTGACTTATTACAATTGACATGATTACGTTAATTACGACATAGATATTTATAACAAAAGACCTGCTGCGTCATCCACTGCAGTCAAACCTGTATTTGCGGCCACCTCTATAGAGCAGCCACCTGTCTATAAAGGCCATTCTTCATAACCCCAAAACGACGCTTTATAAAAAAATTAACCTGGACAGAAAGGCCACCTGTCTATAGAGGCCGTTTTTCTCAGGTCCCAGAGGTGACCGTTATAGACAGGTTTCGCTGTACAATGTCTTGCCAAATCATGATTGGGACAATAGTCTGCTCATTTTAACTGAATTATAATCAATCTATTAGCGACAGCTGACCGATGGCTAATGATGATCTATAGTATGTTTGCCTTGCGTTGCGTCACTTGTGTGGTGTTATTGACAGTTTCTAATGCATACCCCAGAGTAATCTAGATGTTTTCAAAGCTTTATGGAAGTTCTGCCAGAGCATCTCTATTGCAACAACAGTCAGGCATTGTCATCAAGAGAGAATGGAGTATTCTGATTGTATATCTCTTATCTCACTACTTATTTCTTTCTTTGTGATTCGAATCTATAATGTTTTGATCAAATATTTTCTTTTTTAAAGACTTGTTGCAATAATCAAACAGCCTTGCTGTTCACGCTGTGCGAGATTCTGTTTCGTCTTCTTTAATCTGTTTCTTGAAATTGTGCTCCATGGCATACAGAAGATGGCCCTATTGGCTTCTTCTGCAACTAAAACGCCTCAAAACGGTTTACTACTGGTTAGATTCAAAAGATTTGAGTCGAGTCGAATCATGAACTGTCAAATAACCAAACCTTCAAATTTAATCGGACAGCATCCCTAACTAAAGCCTGCAATCTCACATGTCAGTTGTGGCAACCATCCTACTTAGTTGCCAAATCCTCAATGATATGCTTTTAGTAAAAGTATTTAGAGTGTACTGTCCATTGTTGTGTTATGCTCAGTGTGAAAGTGAGGCTGGTGCAAATTACATTACGTCAGAGCAGCTTTCAATCCGATTAGTCTTTGGTCATCACATACAATAAGATGACGAAACATCCGTCAAGACCCTTATGCTCCAAAGGTTTTAGTGGTACAGTGTAACCCCGTTAATATACCCTCAGTTAATATCACGACCCGCTTAATGTCAATTCTATTTGATAATGAAGCTCTGTCAGAATCAACTATTTGTACCCTTTTCTTAATATCACGACCTGCTTATTATCACGATTTTTGACTGAAAACCGTTGTGATATTAATGAGGCTGCACTCTTGCTTTTTGCTTTGAAGCCAGTTGCTTCTTATTGTTTACTAACTAATGGATGTTTGTTGGTGTTGACAGCGTCTCTTAGACACTTGTAATTGGAAAGAGTACAAAGCAGACTCTGGACGCATGTATTACCACAATGTGGAGACCAAAGAGTCGAAGTGGACGCTCCCTGAAGAACTAGAAGAAATCAAAGGTAGATAACCAACCCTTGTGACTGTGCTTCATATCTATTTTTACTTGCCCAGCCCTCGCATGCCTGTATGCTGGTGAGACATTGCATTGATAAGAAACGTGGATTTTCATTCTGCTAGAGATGAACCGATTAATGGAAAAATAATCCATTTTACAAATTTAACCACCGACTATAAGTTACAATCTGCAAGAATTAATTTGTATAGGTAATTGGTAAATTTCCTGATTTGCTTCGTCCCTACATTAGGGTGGTTCAAAAAAACCGAAGTTTCGAAAAGTCACGGTCCCCAGGGGAAAAAAGACGTTACACAGTCCCAATATGCGTTTCCCAAAATATTTTCACCGTGGGATAAAGATTAGTACCTCCCCTAGTCATTATTGTGATTCCGTATAAAGTATCTGGGTTTTAGATGTCAAAACATGAATTTCAATACAACCGCGATTTGCGATCATTTGTAATGGGAAATTTCACAAACGGAAAACACAGATCTACGAGAAATTCTATGGAGATTTCAAATATATTATTAATTTAATTGTACGTAAACTTAATCTACCTCAAAATTAGCGTTTTGCGAAGAGCGTTGAGGTGTGATTCTCGCTGCGACTACTTGTAAATCGAGTTGAATCAAACCTTTGTGGTCGCCGCTCGCGAGTCAATCGTTCACGGTCGGGCCCGTTATTTTGATCATTCCCACCTTTCATGCAAAACCACGGCACAGCACGAAGCTGCAAAAGCTTCGTTTGTTTACTTTCGTGTTTTGTCTCTTGCTTTGGCCTTGGATTGAGAACGGGAAACGTGGCAACAAGCGAGGTTTTCAGGTTTAGGATGACAATTCGCTCAGTATATATACAACAATGAAGTTCTAGGAAACTCTAGCCAGGGAACGGGAGCTCATGAATAAACCATGTCGAGTGCAATTGTCCCTTTTCAGTTTGATTTCGTACAGACGGTCACACGGGGCAGCATTGGAATTGGATTTTGTAACCCATTAGAATCCATTGGCCGAAGCAGTGCCTTGGAATTCGGATGCAAAGATTGTATTTATGCACAACGCAAGCATGCGCTGTAATGCGTGCTTCAATGTCGATGGATTTCTTTCATAAATTCCTACGCTTAGAACAAGAACAATTAGAAATGGGTTATTCGTGGAATTATTAATTTGTTGCGCGATGATCGGACTCCAAGAAGGACGTCTTTTGTTTGCTTGGACTTCTCTATTTGATGTCGATTACGTCGCTTCATTTGCTGGGACGGATTTTGTTGCATAGCAAAGAACGATCGCCGAAGTTGTTGTCAAGACAATAAAATGTGTTCTGTGATTCGTGCTGTGCCGTAGTTTTGCAAAAGGTGGGAATGATCAAAATAACCGGCCCGACCGTAAACGA
>OFHS01002777.1:0-19467 GCA_900245855.1 Calvadosia cruxmelitensis | reverse complement strand
ACTGTTATTATTTGAAGATTTTGTAGTTTTCTCTATTTTCTCTAACAGCAGACTTGACGTCATCACGGGTAAACGAATTATTCAACCGGCTGCACTATGTCATGCGCAGTAGAGCCCATATCCCGTCTGATTTCTTTGGTCACATCTGAATCGTGTTGGATCAATGTCATGCTCTCGCAGGACCACGGAGACAGTTCTCAGTTCTCACTTCGATTCGAATAATGGCGGTTTGCTGCTGCAGTTTCAAACCATGTCCAAACTGGTCTTCCTTTGGACAATTTAAACATAATGATTAACAACTGATTATAAAGCAAGGAATATAACAGAGCAGGAAAGAAGGCTATTGAACGAAAAGACTTAGAAGTAAGCTCCAGCGATGTCTTCTTCCCGGTCTTGCTACTTTCGAGTTTCGACGAAGATGACGGTTGAATTTTGAGTTCTGGTCACTTCTCTGCGTCGTTTTGCCTGGAGTTTACATCTGGCCTACTTCTTTTTCATAGGATGCAAGCAATGAAATTGAAAAGGTGAGATATAGTCGTCCTTTATTGTACTTTTGGGCATTTATTTATGGAAGCAAGCATGAACAGAAATGCTTACAAGTAGGCTAATGCTGTGTCTCTCAGATGAGTGTTCAAACCATCAACACGTAGGCTATATAAAACGGGCTAAGGCGTAGAGTTGTATACCGAAGGTCGAATTAATTTTGTAATATCCGTAGAGAACTATTTAGCAGCCTATCATAAGCATCAACCATATGACTTTCTCTCATGTAGTCTAGATACATTGTGCACTCGAGTCCTTGTCGACATTATGAAGTTTTTAATTAAAACCAACTGATTTAGTGTTTTTGTCTAGATTCAAATATGTACAACTTGCACTTTTGCGAGTTATTATTGAAGAAAGATTATTGCAGCAGCTAAAAGGCAATTCACAGCATCTAATTTGTCACAGCTGTTTGATATCTTTCCACATATATCTATATAATTATTTCACAGGTGTCTGTTTGTTTGTCTGTGTGAACAAAACCCGGCACCTTCCACTCATTAGCAAGTACGGATTTGACTAGCTCTGGGAAACAACAAGGCTCTGGTTGTGCATGGTTTTCGAAACTCACCGCACAGCGGCAACACTCGAACTACGTCAAAATTGATTACTACAAATTGGCATAGAATCTAACGAAGCATTTAAAAAAAAAGTTGTCTTGAAGGCAATATATGTTTCTTGCACGTTTGACGAAATTATTGCTGTGTAATGGGCACCTTGAATTCGCTGTGCTTGCCTTTGAGAACTGTTGCGCTCGAATGATTCGAAAGGATCGATTTCAGTCTCTTGGGACCCGTAGCTGAGCTGAGAAACAATGCTCAGCATTCGACGCTGGCTGAGTCGGTGTATCAGGTCGGACCAGCTATTTCTAATGTTTTTACTATGTTCAGGCAGGATATACTGCTTTAAGCGCTAAAACGGACAACTGTGATTTATGTTGGACTAATTAACCTTCGCCCAAATGCGAAGCAAAGATGCTGCACGCAGCTGCGTTAGCAGCGCGGACCAGTGTAAGTTTACTTCTGCAACTAATCGATTAAGGGCTGCATCTGGTTTCACAAGCTCACCAATCGTTTTCTCCGAAAATAAATCCATGATAAATCAGAATAATTAACTATACTTGGGAAGTTCAGAAAGTTTTGATTAACTCCATATATAAATAGTAAATAGTAACGGTGCGATCTATTGCAAATTTATGTTTGAAATCGCCTATCTGATTGTCAACAAATAATTACAGACGGCGATAGTCTGAAGAACGCAGGTGCTGAATTGTTAGTCATTTGATTCCGCGCAGATGATGTCATGAACTATTCTTTCTCGATATATCAGCCATTTGGTTGCTGCAAATATCCATTATTCCATTTAGGTGCTGTCATTCGACTATCTAGCTGCTATGTGATATAGCTGCTGACTTGAGATTGTTAGCTGCTGCGAATGGACTTTTTAGCTGCTGTCATAATTCTATACCGCTATTATTTTCTAAACATATTATTAGTTACAAAACCCACGTAAATATATCAACAAATTTAAGATGAACGTTTGGTGAGACTTGCACAACACCGTGAATACAATTACACTCTTTCTCCATTCCTCGTGAAGATGCGTTTCACGGTTCACCGTATGCGTTTGTGTGAGTTTTCCACACTCCTAGGAGACTCAATAAAGACTAACTGGCAATACTAAATAAAAGTTTATTTACAGAAATTTACATGTGACTTATTCCAGATATTGTTTTGGTAGCTATACCGTTGTTTGTGAATTAATTTTATAAAAAATGATGTGGAAACATGCGAAGTTTTGCCTACTCAACTTTCGCGCCATTTCTGATTTTGGAGCAGAAGCAAAAACATTTTGAGTTCACAACGCTACACGCAGGTGCGCTACAATAGTCGCTCAAATAGCAGAAACAACTCTCGAGACGCTGATTTGGCTCTTTCGTTGAATTATTATCGATATAAATAATTTGCAACGCTATGCTAAAAATCAAGTTTTAGCTTCCGCAGGCCGTAGACCTCAATGCCCCAGTATTTTTAAATTTTATATTAGCAGCATGTGGACAAACGATCTGCCTACTTCCTGCCAAATTTTGAGTTTTGATGGTGGACCCACTAAAGCAAACCAAGGTTTAACGTCGCGGAATAGGTTTACGTTCTAATTTGCGCCGCAAAGCAAGCCCACTCGACAAGTCACATCTTTCGCTACCTCCAAAAAACGCTCGAGGGGTAACATTAACAATGACCACACTCCACAAAATGGTCAATGCTGATAACAGTAAAGCATATTGTAGAGCAGTAGTGATTGTTGCCTTCGAGTAATATGGGTTGGAAGATTGCCTTCGCTGCTTCCTGCCATTTCGACCAGCCAAGCAACGAGCGAACGGAAGAAGGTGGCGGAAGCCTTGTATAGCAGAGGAATTTTGAGTGCATTTCAAGTGCTTTCGTTGCACCTCACAAGTACACAGCAGTTAATAAATCACTAAATCCTTGAGAAACATTATTGATACGCTCAGCACATGGACAGTTTCTGTTTTGGTTGCACAGAGTTGCTATTCCAGTTTCCCAGACGAAGAACCCAGATTAAAGGGGTCCCCTTGTCACAGACTTGGGTTTAGTCGTCTGGTCTTCCAAGAAAGTGCTAGTCTGCTTAAAAATGTATAGCAGGTCATTAAATTTACATTATCGAAGTTTTGACAGGCAAAGTACATTCACTGTAGGCATATGTCAAACTGAAGCCCTATTAGTATTTGATGATCATGATACTTTGACCTGAATCAAGATACAGACATAATAATTTTGCTGTTTGCCTTGTCAGGAGTAAGAAAGAGAAGTTGATAGCTAGTCAGATCCATTTCAGTTAGTGGATGTACCTTCATGCAACTCTAGGACTGCGCGTGCAGAGCTATTCAATTGACCAAAGAAGAAGAAAGCTGCCTGTCAGAGAACCAACCAAAGGTGTCATCAGGGTTGGCAGACACAGCAAGCAAGTAAAGCTATTCTACGATATGTGCAGAATTCAACCACATCATCCCTTGGAGGTGCACCAGTACGGCCATACAGGAGTTGATACAATAGCAGCAGAAATGAAGAAAAGTACATGATCATCGAGGTATCGAAAGTGGCGAAGTCCGTCAAATACTGAAGAAGACAGAGGCTTTTGCATTCCACATATATATTTCATAGACATGTTGCTGGTCCCTTGATAGGAGTGATGGCAGAGTTCCGAGGAGTAAATATTGTAGTTGGCTCAAGAGAGCTCTCTGTCATGAGGCACAGCGTAGAATGCGTATGAGAAGGCGCTGTTGACACCACCAGATACAGACGGAAAAGTTGATAACTATAGGAGGTGGCACTGCTACATATTCTTACAATCGTGTGACTACACAATGATGACATCAAGTTCACATCGATCATTCTTTGGCCGCTACAGTACCAGTGCGTATTTTGCAGAGAGAAATGGACGCCAAAATGGAGGAGCATGTTTTGTCTAACTTGCCATCAAGGCTGACACCCCACTTCCTACTTTTCTACTGCGCCTTGTGTGATTCTTTTGGGCCACTGAATGAAAGTAAATGTTTGTAGGAACAAGGCAGCCAAGTACTACGAGACCATATTCACGTGTCTAAACTTGTAGGCCATGCACCTCAATATCAACACTGATTGCAGCACATCAGAATTTATGCAGGCCTTGAGATGATTGAAGTTATGCATATCCAGTGTAACTGCTAAGTGGCAATGGAACTCAATTAGCGGATGCAGACAAAAAGCTATGAAGGAACGACGGATGATTGAGAAGTAAGACACTAAAGGTTAAAAGACCACTGCACAGACAAGGAATGAAGTGATGCTTCATCATACCAAGTGCACCATACGGTTGCACAGGCATTGTGAAAAGCAATTGGAGACCAATTATTGACACCCTATCAGGTATACAATTACTTGTTTTTGTTGGAAGTAGCCAACCTGATGGACACTGCTTGTGTCCGTACGACCTGCTATTAGAAAGACCATACACCGTCAATGCCACAAGAACTGTTTGCTAACACTAGAAACCTCAGAAACCTCTGTTCATCAAACCAATTGTTGACGCATTTGGAAGAAGATGTCCTGCCGGCTGCCATCACTTGTGCAATTATGCCATGACAAAAGTGGAATTCAAAC
Organism: Calvadosia cruxmelitensis; assembly: GCA_900245855.1. Lineage (NCBI taxonomy): Eukaryota > Metazoa > Cnidaria > Staurozoa > Stauromedusae > Kishinouyeidae > Calvadosia > Calvadosia cruxmelitensis. The sequence continues at coordinate 14,767 of OFHS01002777.1, read as the reverse complement.
TTCAAAGTGACGAAATGTATGGTCAGTGGCGGGGATTTTGTAGCCGATCAGAGAACTATCCGAGAACTGTAACGTGGGACCTCTTGGTTTAAATTCTGGCTTTTAAAACTTCTCCAAACATGTCAAAATAATGATTTGAATAATAATGTTTTCATCTTGTATATGTAACTCAATGTAAAGAACAGTTACATTGGGAGGTACATTTTATAACGAGCATTTTTAGAGAGGAAATCTAGATTTAATTATTTATATAGACCTATTAGTATTTTACAACTAAAATAACTTGCTAAAACCGGTTGATATTAAATAATTAGGCTGGAATGTATAAATGCTGTGGTTAAAATATGACAAGTTATTTATTAATGCAAGCCACGTCTAGGAATGGTTTTGACTGCAAATGTTAACAAGGCATTTCGAACCGAAGAGAACTAGAAAAGCCATGTGCAGTTTACCATATACAACAAAGGCCAGCAATAAAAGTAGTAGTGTGTAGCATGTCTCAACGGCGGCCTTAAGCACATACTTAATTTGCATACTGGGTAATGCTGCCCTGGGAGGAATACAATGATGAGGAGTAAGCATTGCTATTGTACTTGAACTTCTAAGTGGACATTCTCCTCTGGCAGGCAGAGAATGTTTCGTCAAAGCAGGCAAAAGGACTTGGAAACGAGAACTTTGATTAATACATAGCGTACTTGGATAGGTCTTAATTGTGTGCATGTCCTTTTATATTTGTTTTGTAATGTTTATTAATTGGCTAAGAAAAGATTAATCGGCTCATCCCTAGTTCAGTTAGTTTGTTGGATTCAGAGCAGTTGGACACATGATTTACGTGTTTGCTAACTTTCCAGTAGTAATTATTCCCAAGAAAAATGTGGCTTGATTGAGGCACTTTAACCATTTGGCTGTCGCCGATCTGATCTTATTGCTGTAGCCATGTGGTGTACTGTAAGTCTGTAACAGCTGTGATTCCCAATTGTAATCAGACGTCCCATGTCGGATTCTGGCATGGTGGCCGCATATAGTTCTTGCAACTTATTTGCCTTCATTTGTCAACGCGACATATATGTTTCATGCTTTGTAATGATTTCAGCACATATTGAATTACCATGGAAAAGCTCAATCTGCCACACCAAAGCAACCCTGCACAGTTCACACATCCTGGAGCCAGATGATCTCAACTGAAACTCTGCAAGCATCACCATCATCAAATGACCCAATCTGTTCACCGTTGCATTCCCTCCTCACATAATTGTCTATACTCCACCTTAAAGCACGCCCAGTTGTGGGCCAACTATTTTATTTATCCCTTGACAGTCTGTTGCTGCTGGAGACTACAGTATACATATGCCATTAGATCATATTTATGAGTGCTCTTTCTGATGTTTGCTTTACAACTGATTGCATTTCAACGAAGAAATATTTCCTAAATAGTCATAGCATGTAGACTTGTCATTTGCAACCTTAGTAAAAAGGACATGCCATATTTTATCACTGCAATTATTTTCGTAATGTTCAGTATTACGGTATGTCATATTTGCAAGACCTCTACTTGGCGTAGTTGCTCAAACTAATAGAGAAGCAGCTTGCCTACTGAAAGGAACTTAGTTTTCTCTTTTTCAGATTTTAATTTTAAATGCAACTACGCATTGTAGTGATACAAATTATGAAATGAAATTTGGTCCAGACAAAACCAATGGTAGTTAATTGAGACCCTCGAGTTCTTCAACCTAATTAATGCACTACAAAGTTGGTCAGATGGTGGGCACCTGGGTTCCCACACTGTCTTCCATCATACCGATTTGCTTTTTCTGCACACATTCAATGATTCAAAATAAATAGAGGAATATACAAGCACAAATAATTTATAAACTGTTACAAGCATTTGACATATAAAAACTAAACAAATAAACTCTTCCTCTTACTGCATTTGTTACATAAACCACACCATGAATCACTGTAAGGTCAGATGCAAGTGCAACTAACAAAGTAACGCCAAATAAAGACTCAATTCATCACTAGGCCTATACGACGCCACCCCGTTGTGTGCCAGGCGATGCATCGAGGTGACAAAAACATGGGCAGATGTAGGGCTTTGCTCTTACGAAATTATACAAGGTTTACCGTTGCATGGATGTTCAACTCTGTAGGCTTCCGTAAATTAACTTCTGATCATTTCCTGCGGTATTAGCTACATGTGTTGCTTTTAGCAGTGTGTAATCCAAGTTCTGTTAAGATTTCTTGCAATATTTGTAATTATAGCAAATAATGAATATTTACAATAATCGCTGTCCTGTGATGAAAATGGCACATGCATCACATAGGCTAGTGGCAAAAATGTAATTCGAATAAACTCCGGTTGAAGGATCAAGTGTGTGCCAACTAACCAGCTAGCCTTCGCCGAAAGTAACGTGCCTCAGGAGAACAGTTGCCAAATGTGCCACAGTAAAGAGACGTTACATGTTGACCATCAATTTACGCCAACAATAGCAGGCAAAGCCACAATAGATTCAAAACTGCAGGGTGAACTTTGTTCCAATGTAATATTCCTGCAGAATTTATCATTCCGCAGCATCGTTGTTGTAAAAAGCGCATTGCAATGTGGCAGCCCCAGTACGCCGATAAGGCTAGAAGATTGCCTCAATAGAGGAAAATCACGTTCTGTTCCATTCATCCCAACCACAACTATGATCCATGGCTCTCTTTGCTTGACAATGTCTTACAACAATCCCTTGTAAGCTGGAGGAACAACACAGTGATGAAATTAGTATACAGGAATAAAATAAGATTGTAAATTCATTTTTTACAACAAATTTCAAACCAGCAGGTATATAGAAATAGATACATAGAATTATAGGATGCCTCTTCACAATACGAATGTAATTCAATTCTAAGTAGTAGGCCTAGACTTACGTTTGCCCTTGATTTTTGGATGTTACAGCCCAGCACTGCAGCAGAGTAACGCACCATGTCCTGTGGTTGATGCTCATGATAGGCTTGTAAATATTTCCCTATGGACATTACAAAATTAATTCGACCTTTGATATACAGCTCTACGCCTTAGCCTGTTTTATATAGCCTACGTGTTGATGGTTCAATCTCCTGAGAGACACAGCATTAGCCCACTTGTAAGCATTTCTGCTCATGCTTGCTTCCATAAATAAATGCCCAAAAGTACATTAAAGGACGACTATATCCCACCTTTTCCATTTCATTGCTTGCATCATATGAAAAAGAAGTAGGCCAGATGTAAACTCCAGGCAAAACGACACAGAGAAGTGACCAGAATTCAAAATTCAACCGTCACCTTCGTCGAAACTCGAAAGTAGCAAGACCGCAAAGAAGACATCGCTGGAGCTTACTTCTAAGTCTTTTCGTTCAATAGTCTTCTTTCCTGCTCTGTTATATTGTTTGCTTTATAATCAGTTGTTAATCATTATGTTTAAATTGTCCAAAGGAAGACCAGTTTGGACATGGTTTGAAACAGCAGCAGCAAACCGCCATTATTCGAATCGAAGTGAGAACTGAGAACTGTCTCCGTAGTCCAGGCATAATAATGATTCACCCACCACAAATTGCAACAGAAGCAAAACCAGAGCCAATGTACCACCAATTGTCCCCAAAACAACATACCAAAAGTCTAGAAAAATCTAAGACGGCAAAATCCTATTTTTAGACGTTGAAAGAACTCACTTGCATGAAAGAGAGGCTGCAAATTTTAGACTACAAGAAAAAAATTGTAAAAAATGTGGATAGTATGTGCTTGCTCTTGAATAACTCATTCAGGTAGGTATTTAGGATGTATCAAATGTCTACTAGCACCACGCGGAAACGAGGCTACCGACAAGAGTACAGTATAAAATGATTGTATTTATAAGCTTATATACTGTAGCAACCTAACATTTTTAAAGTACAAATTCAAGCCATATGAGGCAAGAATAATTTCATTTGACATTTATACTAAGCCATGAATTGCAATTATATTGTCAATATCTCAGTTGAATTAAAAGAGAAACAATTCATAGAATAGCAACATAGCATCGGATCACGGCCTCTTGTCTTTTCGAAAGAGATAAAGTTGCAGCCAGCATAAAGCAGGAGGATTCAGTATCACTTCATAATGCCAGGCGTGCCAAGAAAGTTGTCTTGTGAGTAGAATCAAACCAACCTGACAGCAGAAATCAACAAAAGGCCATATCAAATGTTGTACTAGTACAGCGAATGTCGCTTGAATAAAAAATAGACAGAGTTACCGTATAACAACAAATTCTTACAGATGGATGATTGAAATAATCAGTACATGTTCAAACATCAAGACATTACAGCGTTTCAAAGTGATGGTTGACAAAACATTGCATTCATAAATTGTTAACTAATTAGCCACAATTTATGTCCTTACCAATTAGGTTTTGCAAAGGGAGGAAATAGCGTTCAGTCTATTCTAGTAGGTCACAAGCTTCAGCAACAGCACAATTTGCACACGCAACCCCTTTGCATTGTCCACAAGCAGGCGAGCAGTTTAAATTGTGGCGTTTGCAACTGCAACGCTTACTGGTGCAGCCACAGGAACAGTTGCAGTGAATAATCCTAAGCAGGTCATCTGGAGCAGGTGGTAAATGTGTTAGAATAGGTGATAGCTTCCCATTTGACAGTTTCCAGCCGTATTCAGTTGCACGGGCAACAGCAGCTCTCCCTTTCCACAATTCAATTTGATGAAAAACACGCAAAGCATGATATTTTGCAGCTGCAGATGTCGGAGGAAGAAGCTTTGGATGAACCTGCTTTGAGCCAGTAGAAACTTTTTCACAATACTTCTGATACCGCAGCATGTCAAGGTCGGTGTTAGCATTTCCCCCATATAGGCACACAATTGATTTTTCTCCAGCTACTGCTATCTCCTCTGGTGAACTGGTGCTATTGTTAAAAATGTCAGCTTGTACACGAAACACATCATTATTCCTGAACACTTTTAGTCCCACTCCTTTACCAATGCCAAAGAGACGCGAAGTGGTGTCACACCCCAGAATAGCATGAATAAAAAGGATGCACTGGCATAGCTCAACACCAAGCTTTTCAACCAAAAGCTTGATATCCCAAGTACGGTTCTTCTTGGAATTGCTTTTTGGCTCAGGCTTGAAGAAAATCTTGCACGGGTTGAGAGAGACATAGTAGCAAAGCAGGACAAGTAGATCAGTGTCATCTCCAACAAGGACGATGGCTTTTGAAAGAGCACTTTCAACTGCAGTTGTCACAATAAGCCGGTCAGCATCACCACTTGCATGAACAGTGATTCTGCCATTTGCTTCCAAATGCTGACTCAACAAATGAATAAATGCCTGCTTGTTTTTAGCATTGGAAAGAAATAAATCTTTATTCACAGTGAGCACTGTGGCAGCAGAAAACACAATGTCAACGCAAGATTTCCCCTTTGCTCTCTTCTGTTGAGTTGACTCTTTTACAGACATAGTTCCATAACCATCAAAAACAATTACCGCATCAGAATACCTTCGTTCAATGTAATGGATGTATGCAGAGCAAATCTCATGAAATGTTGAACCTTTGGACCACGGCACACGATGGAGAAGAGCACCACCATCCAAAACAAATCGACATTCACATGAAGGAGTCGCAATTTCCATACCAGCCATTACCCAAAGGGAATCTGCCAAAGCAGGCTTTTTTGGCTCTCGCATCAGGAGATTCTCATCAAACAATGCAGGAGGGTAACTGCATAGCTCATATTTGAAAAGAGCAGCAATATCATCTCGCAGCTGGCAAACGACAAGCAAACGCTGGAAAAGCAGCTGTGGGTCAACACATATCAGCTCTCCATCAACTTTAATCGATGATTTTGAGCTCAATGTTATTGCTTGACTTTTTCGTTTGAAGGAATAGCTTGAAACCTTTTGATCAATCATGCTTTCAAGGATCTTTGTTCCAATGCTTTTTGCATTGTCCACATTAACAGATTCTTCTGCTCCAACGCCGTTGATGATGTTGCAGAAGGGCATGCCTGGTGCAAAAGGGTTGTGTTTTTCCAGATAATGCAAAAGAGTTGTCACATCTTTAACATCTCGTGCTTGTCTAGATGACATTAAGTCCTTGTTTTGTTCGCTTGTTGTATACGAAACATTCGTCAGGTCAAGCATAGATGAATTTACTTCTGCACATGTGGGCATCGATAATACCCATATGGCTCTTTGTTGTTCTGTCATACCTCTCCCACGTGTCAAACCTCCACTTGTCTTCAAACTTCTCATCAGAACTTGCTCAATGATCAGATCTGAAGAAAGGCCAGCCCAATAACGAGAGCTTCGGCGAACAACATGGAAGCCTAACTGAAACTTTTCGTAAATGTCTGTATGTAGAACTTCAAGATTACGCATGGAACAGAGGTATAACCATAGGGACTTGACATACAGATTGTGGCCAGCTGCAGCAAGGTAAGGAAGCATTTCATACAATGAAAACAAATGTAAATTCCAGTTACCAGTACGTTCAGCTTTGAGAAAGCGTTGTAAAATGTCAATCATATCCATGTATTGCAGCCACAAGCAGGCAGTTCTGTCCGATCTTAGACCATCTCTGCATACCTCAAGTTGACTTGCCACAGCAGTAAACACATCGTTCTTAATGACCTCTTGCCAAGACTTAGCTTTTTCAAGAAGTTGGATGAAACATGACTTTAACGAAGATAAAAATTGGTTTTCTGGCTCTGCCACAACATCAAATAATGGACAATCTAGTGCTTTGGAAAACAAAAGAGTGTTCAGTGCAGCAGACATCAGGAGATGTGCTCGCACTGCTCTGCTCACTGCCTTCCCAGAAATGATATGCTTTACTGCATTTGGGGCGTAGATCTGCTGAAGAAGTTCCTGCAACCCTGAACCTGCCATCAACTGCCCAATAGCTCCAAGAAAGCTCATCTCAGCATGGAAGCCGCCAAGGCGTAAAACAATCTCATGCAAATTACTCCCAGATGACTCGGCTGAGATTATCTCCATCGCCTTCCACCACAGTGGCTGATCAAATGTGACAATAGGTGTTACTCCATGTGCTAAAGAATGATTTGCAATGAACTTGAGGGTTGAATAAATACAAACAGGGTCACTTGAATTCATGTCAAGCATTGGAAGAAATTTTATAGAGGATTTTGATGGGTATTCATCAGAAAGCACAGACTGAAGAAAGCCACCCCACGAAGGCCTTTCTTTACAAAAGAGAAGAGATGATTTCCATAGAATATCAATATTTTGGCTAGGATCGCAAACAGAATCAATCTCCAATTTCTTATACTTTCCTAAGTCTTTTTCTTTGGATGCTTGCTGATATCTTATTTCAACTTTTGCGGCACTGATAAGATCATCATTTAAAACATTTTTTCGTGGAATGACGACATTTGACGTTGTACCAGGTGTAATCATAGCAACAATACCCATGCCATGAAATGTATCATTTCCATCTATCGTAACAATGTCATGATCAACATTATCTGCAGCATATTGTACAAACTGTCCTTCATAGCCAGGGATGTTGGTGCCTCCATGCAGAGCAGCATTTCTGTTGAACTTTTGTACTTCATGATAAGAGCAGCAGAAGCCATGTGCATGAAGACTGTCGATCAACAATCTAGAAGCAAAGTGGTGATGGAGCTGAACACCTAAACCCAGTTGCAGAGGTGCCAATAAGACACGAGGACGTGCAGCCTGCATAATCGCTTGCCCAATTGATGCCACTTGCACGTTAGAATTCTTTTTGCGGATAATCTCTTCTAAAAACAGCTTTAACGAGGAAGGTAAGTAATCAAGACAAAGTTCAGAATTTGCCATTTCAGCAGAACCAGGGTAAAAATCAGGCTGAACTGATAAAGATTTGATATCAGTAAGAATCAGCTGTGCAGCTGTTCTGATGATCTCAATCTTTTCCAATTCTGCATCATTTTCTTTGCAAGCATGGAAATGTTGAAGAATGGCATCGGCGCTGCTCTTCAAAGTCACCACGTTACACTTTCCATTAATTTCCGTGATGCAGATTTCATTGCTAAAATACGCTTCTAGTTTAGCCTTCATGTGTGTATGGCCATAAGCGTTGTACTCAGAACTGGCCAGCTCTTGTTCCATCATGCCTATCAGGTCAGAAATTGTCAACTGTTCATCATCATTTTCTTCAAGAAACTTTGCTACTTTAATAAAAGCTTGTTCCCTTTCACTGCATTCAGGTCTACCAATACGACTTCGTTTCGAAGAAGGTTCATACGTGAGATATTCAGCAGGAATACTCTTATTGGTACGAAAATTGACGCTACATGATTGATGATAGATGGCATCGGCTGCAGGCAAATCATGAACGCTATCAATTCTTCTTTGTACTTCACTCGACCAAGAGTCTTGCCTCTTCATACATTCTTTACGTAACTTCTCCTGGAAATCTAGCGTTGTTACGCTAAAATATTTATTGCCTTTCTTTCTCTCCTTTGCAACGTTAATCAAAGAGCCACAGAACAAGCAGTTGCTTTTAAATTCAAACGCCATACTTGCAGAACGAAGAACTTTTTCGTTGGCAGACAAATCAGCACTTGCATTATTAAGATTGGATTGATAAATTTTGTTAGGATTACAGTATAAGCGACGACACTCAACATGAACTTTTTGCCCAGATATAGTTTGAATAGAATCATCATTCCTATCCTTACTAGCTCGGTTGAGTCCTTCACTTCCCTTTGGTCGCAAAGTAACAACAGCTTTATCCACATCATCTAGCAATTCTTTGCATATAACGCAATAAACTGACCAATCCATTAAACAAAACTGAAGATCATAGATCGGTTGAAGTGAGCAGACATCGACTGACTAGTCTAGAATCACCACGAGGATTAAACTCAACCAACAGTCGTCTCAGACATCTCACAATGTCCGAATAATCTTTATGAGACATGTGCGTCATTATCGGAATAGTTGCGACACAAAATACGGTCAATTACAATACATTGATTTCAAGACATACCTGGCTTGCTATTTCCATTCATCTCAGTCATAAACTGTAGTAATAGGAGCCACAATCCCGTAAATGTAATGTTCTGTAGGCTAAGCAATCGAAGGCTTACTTTGCTAAGTTTGCTTCACAGTCAAAGACACAAAAAAGCAAACGTCTTTGCGCCATTATGGATCTATTGTTTCTTCTATTGTTTTCTTGACACAGGGAGCCCAAGAGATGCTTGCCACTGAATCTGGGAGAATGATTTCCCCGCGGAAAAATCTGAAATTGCTGTGTATATAAAAGCAAAATTTTGATAGTTTGCCGTTTTAGATTTTCCTAGACTTTTAGTATGATGCTCAATGAAGTACCTTCAACACAATTCTGAAGTAATTCCTTCTGTTGCAATTAGTGGTGGGTTTGACCAATATTTTTTCTAAATTGCTTGGACTACCGTGGTCCTGCGAGAGCATGACATTGATCCAACATGATTCAGATGTGACCAAAGAAATCAGACGGGATATGGGCTCTACTGCGCATGACATAGTGCAGCCGGTTGAATAATTCGTTTACCGTCATCACGCCTCTGAGCCTCTCTCATGATCAATTAATCTCAAAACGAAGCACGAATTGTTTTGGTGATTTCACCGCAGATAAGATGGCGGGTGTTTGCGAAAGATGCATGACCTGAATCATGATTGATTGGAAGTGTCAACTATTATGCCTTGCATAGCGCTTATCGTATTTGCAAGGCTTCCACATTTCGAGCAAGATAACAGCGTCAAAAGGAGACAGTTATGATTCAAAGTCAAGTAAGTTTGGAAGCTTGGGGCTGCCGAGAGACAGGCGAGAGTGCCAGCTCCTGTCCTTCTAGAGACTAGAGTCTTCTAGCTTTCCCTGCATGCTGCCGGTCTGCATTCTGTGTTTGTTGCGCGAAGAATCTAAATTTCGACTTTGAGAATGCGCAGATGATGCGCGGATAAGACTCGTACAAATTCTTCTTCAAATAATTGAAAGTGCACTAAAATTAGTCAAAATCAGAGACTTGTGCGGATGCGCGGATCAATTGTGGAGTTTGCGCTGGGAATAGGCTACATTCTCCGCGCACAGCATAAAATGCAGTCTGTGCAGCTGAGCTACGACAGGTGCAATGTGAGCTTGGTTAGCTTAACTTTGAACCACTTCTCTCGTGACAATCATCATTGACAGAGGCGATGTCTGCCAACACAGGGCATAGGCCCAGCCAGACTGGAATCTTTGTATTTTGCGCGGCGGAGAAAAATTTTCCGAAATATTTTGCGCGTTTGGCCTCTCGTTGATGTGACTAAAATGCGCGGTCCAGCCGCGGTTAACAGCTAAAATAACAAACTTACAGTAAGGATTGCGCGGACGGAGCCAATTTTTCTGATGAAAATGTCTGCAGCTGAGCTCAATTTTCAGAATCTGCGCTGCTGCGGATTCAGCAGGCCAGATTTGCGCGGCGGAGATCTCCGCCGCGCAGTACATAAATTCCACTCAGGAGGCCCAGTATGTAAAGTATTACTTTTGCGCGGGGAACGCTAACTTTCTGCTCCTACGATTGCGCGGATTTTCTCTCTATGATTACGTAATTTACACCCACTAATTCAATTTATTGGCAATATTGTGCGGATTATGTTGAATTTTTTTAAAATGCGTGGCGCGGAATTTCGGAGCTGGCCTCGTGNGGCCTATATCATAATATCAAACAGTTTACCGAAGTTAAAATTACGTTCACGACTGCGCTTGAGCAAAAACATGAACACACGAAGTAAAGACTCTGCCTAGGCTCTTAGATCTATACTCCAGTACCTTATAACTTGTGAGCTAGTTCATATTGTCATTGTTGACTACTTGACTTGCTGTGCTTTGCACAATTTGCAAGCCAATCTGCACTTGCGAGGCACCTCGTGCTTGCCGCTAAAAGAATTCCTACTTGATAATTAAACCACACATTACATTGGCATTTGAGAACTTGCAGGGCTGTAAGGTGGAAGAGAGATTGCTTACTTTTTCGTGGTAGATCTTGTTGACCTTCTTCAATCTGATGTCTAAGGCNCGGCCATCTTGGATTCAGGGCCTCATTGGCATGCTGCTTATGTCCTCGTTCCAGTGCGCGCGCGCGAATTGCTGCTTCCATGTGCCGTCCTCTGGAAGGAAGCATCACTAACAAATTGCCATCGCAATACTCTTGCAACTGATCCACCTTATTTTGCACGCATCGATGGTGGCCATTAAAAGGTAATTCGTACATTGGAATTGATATTTATGTATACATTCGAAAGGTTTAGACGCCAGCAATCACTTGAAGGCTGATGAGGAATTCACGCTGACTGAATTCAGAAAGGACGAACATCGCCCAGTTCATCAATCTACATCTGTTTGTCTTGCTTTTGATCAGGATGGGTCGGACTGAGCTCGGAGATATCACACCACACAACATTCGTCAGCTGAAGAAGCTCAATTCAGTCGTTTTCCCTGTCTCATACAACGAAAAGGTAAATGCTCGCCGACGAAAGAACGCGAAAGCATTGTGTTGTGTAGCCCACATTTGTAGGCTTTGAGGGTTCGTTCTGATTGCTCACTTGCTGCTGGCCAGACAGAGCACCTGGAGCTCCTTCCTAATCTAGTGTAGTGAAAATGATTCATGTCGTCAAATGTTATTGTTCTTGATCAGACAAGCAATGATGAATCTTCCTGACACAAGACTTATGTACTTGAGATTGTCTGTGTAGGACTCAGTATTATTGGCCTAATGATATTAATTAATAATAATAATAGTAACGTCCATTATGATTGCGTTGATGTGTCATTTAAATGATGTAAAGATCGCCTTTCATTGGTTTTTGCTGTATTAATTAAACAACAGGAAAGTAGCAAAACAAAGTTGCTAAACTGTTCCCATAGCCCTAAAATTGTTTGCAAGTAGACCAGCAACGTCCTTGGTATTATCTACTTAAGGCTAAGATTAAGGCTGGGGACTTAAAAATAATTTACAAATGCCAAGCTATTTATAAAGGCATCAAAGTTCAACCTGATGGTAGATGTGTCTCCTGACAAGCATAACCTACCAGACTGGAATCTTTGTATTTTGGGCTGGGGAGAAAAATTTTTCGAAATATTTTTTGCACGTTTGGCCTCTCTTTGATGTGACTAAAATGCGCGGTCCAAACTTGGTTATCAGCTTGAGTAACAGAATTATATTAAGGATTGCGCGGACAGAGTGTGTTTCTCTGTTGAAAATGTCTGCAGCTGAGCTCAATTCTCGGAATCTGTGCGGCTGCTAATTCAGCAGGCCTGACTTGCACAGGGGAGATCTCCGCCGTGCAGTACATAAATTCCAGTCATGATAACCCGTTGACCGTTGTGCTTTTTGAAATCATTGAAATGCCAAATACTCTCTTTTGTTTTGACCGTGCACTCCCACTGTAATTTGTGTGACACTGACAATGTAAATGACACCTTCCACTACTTGCAGCAAATATTATGAGATCTCTCTGTTTAAGGCATGTGTAGAGATGTTTGCATCCTGTATTGAATCCACAGAGCTGTGATTTGATTGCCTTGTATCTGACACACTGTAGATGAAAGATTTCCGTCCATCTTTAAACAATGAGTGTGATGCCATTCTGTCCACAATGTTGAACATTGAGTTTTTCAAATGAATTTTCCTGTCCAGTATTTCATCTGTTAACGTACAGCATTGTTAATTATAGAGCATCATATGGAACATTATTAGAGTGTTTGTAATAAACGCATATATCCTAATTGTATTTTACTGCTTGAATGTTGATCATATGTCTATTGCTACTTTTGCTTTCAGTTTTATAAGGATGTCCTTGAAGTTGGTGAACTGGCAAAACTTGGTAATCTTCACGACCAATAAGCTGTGTGTGTTAATCTGCCTTATGCAATTGTATCGCCATGGAAGTTCATCAATTGATGTTTTTTTATTTTGTAGCTTACTACAATGACATTATTGTTGGCGCCGTTTGCTGCCGTGTTGACAAATCTGAGAACAGACGGCGCCTTTACATAATGACACTAGGCTGTCTTGCACCATACAGACAGCTAGGGATCGGTAAGTGACAGGTGGAATGTAACTTGCTTACCACGTGACCAGTGGTGTTTTGATTGGCTGATCTAAACGCGCAGATGTAAGGAGAAACGAGAAAAGCATCAGAAGAACACAAACCCTAAGCTGTTTTTAAAACGATACTTCACCTATTCTGTCAACTAAAAAATTTATTTATTTATTTATAGATCTGATTCAAGAGCCATTCTCCCGAATCTACAAATTTCTCACCAATAGCGTCAGTAAAATGGGGTAAACCAATCAGAGAGAACTGAACCTTTCGTGTACAAAAACATCTCCTTATTTAGATAGACAGTTTTGTTAAAGGGTTGATTCCTTTCGATCCAAGGGACCTTGGAAATACTTAAATTTATTCAGAAGCTTGGCTGAAATTCAGGAATATTTTACATAGCAAATGAAAGGATTGAAGTTATTGGAACTTGCACAACTAATGAGCTGGGTTTGTGATTATTATTTCAGTGGTGTTTCATGTTGGATTACGCTGAATTCAAATAGTTGAGTTCCACTCTTGAATATTGTCATGCTTTTTTGTCAACTAATGCCGCCATGTTGGGTTCTCGTTTCTGCCACAGGAACAAAAATGGTTGAGCATGTCTTGAAGATTGGCAATCAAGATGGCAACTACGACAGTGTCTATTTGTAAGTATGATTCATCAGCAGCAGCAGCACTTTGAGAAATAACAAACATTATTGTTTATATAAGAAAACTGAATGTTGATGCTCATCATGTAGAGTGTTCTTCGTCAAAGCAGCTGGATAAGCACACTGGCAACGTAGCACATTATGAATGGCAGAGAAAGTAATAACATGAACAGGTGGACAAATGAAGACCAGGATCTTGTGCACAACATGACTGTAATTCCAATGAAACGTCACCGAACAAATAAGATGACATGCTGACAAATGAAACGGAAAATCAGTCATTACATTGTGATGAATGATATGCATTGTTGCTAGGTGACCTGCATCATGTTTGTTGCACAATTCCTCACAGAAATGATTGCATGGAAATCCGACATCTTTTGATGTATTTGGTGATGACGCTTGACACAGCGGTGTGTTAAGCGCAACACTGATTCATTTGTTGTTTCCTTCTTTCGTATTTGAGCTTTGCAGTTTTATGATTAATATTCAAACAAGACTGTAAAAAATAACACAATTTGTTTCAACCTGCTTCTTCATTCAGACACGTTCAAGTGAGCAATGATGTCGCCATAGAATTCTACAAAAAATTTGGCTTTGAAATCATTGCAACCAAGGAACAATATTATAAGAGAGTGCAACCAGCAGATGCGTACGTTCTTCAGAAGCAACTCAGAGAACCAAACTCATGAAGCCACCACTGCTTGTGATGCAACTTGAAAGCTAATTTTCTAGACAAATCCTGGTCCTTCAGCTCATTTTGTAAATCTGATTAGATTTACTTGCTGTCTGTCAACTGCTATGCTCAACAAACTGACTGAGGTTGATTAGAGCTGAGGCTAATTGCTTATTAAGGAGGTTTGCTTAGATCAGCGGTCGCTTTCATCTTTTACTGTTAGTTGTAGTATTATTACCAAAAGATGCAGCAAGTTATTAAAAATAAAATAAATGGCATGAAATGCGTTGCTTGTGTTCCTCTGTCAAGCATTTAATTTACTGCAGACAGAAAATGTCCAATTATAAATGCAGTGTCTTTGG
>OFHS01002776.1:0-19474 GCA_900245855.1 Calvadosia cruxmelitensis | reverse complement strand
TCTGTTTTCATATTAGCTACCTGATGTTCTGCGGTGAGGTTTCTTTTGCATCCGACCTTCGAAAGCTGTGCGCCGATTGTATTGAAAATGACGCACTGACATTCACTGATGTGCTGCTTGGAAAGGACAATGCAAATTATTGCCGTTGGCTGAGAGACAGCAGCAGCTGGGGAGGTAAATTACGCACACAAGAGTTAGTGAAGTAGTTAGGATACTTATTCCGTTTTGTGGAGATCTTCTATTTGGGACCTGACTGTGGATTCTTCAGATATGCTTGCTCTCCAGAAGTAAATACAAATTATTAAATTAGATATTACATGGTGTAATTCTCCAACATATCCTTCAGGCTATGCATAGATGTTCAATGAATATATTTTCACCCATTCCGGGTAGATATGCAATGGATGCAATGTCGATGATTATATATAAAGTTAATACCTGGAGATTTGTTTATGCTAGTACATGATTTGTCAAGTTTGGTATATATTTACAAAGCTAATGATACATTGCACGATACAATAAAATCATGGAATAAAATCTACTTTGTCATCAAACGCTTTAACAAATTTGGTGAAACTGACGATTTTCGGGCAATGCAGAATATGATAGCGGTAGTCAGCAGCAAGTCCACATTCCGAACAGTAACATCCTTTTTCCGGTTGATGAAACGATTTAGTGGTACATATGAGATGGTGGAAACCATGTACAGAGGCTCTAGTAAGATAATGCCTGTTTGATTGATGGGAAGCTTTCCAGCCTGTCGTGTTAAATACCGGCGCATTTAAAAAGCCATCAT
Source organism: Calvadosia cruxmelitensis (assembly GCA_900245855.1). Taxonomy (NCBI): domain Eukaryota; kingdom Metazoa; phylum Cnidaria; class Staurozoa; order Stauromedusae; family Kishinouyeidae; genus Calvadosia; species Calvadosia cruxmelitensis. The sequence goes on along the minus strand of OFHS01002776.1, from coordinate 18,678 downwards.
TTGTGAGTGCTACAAGTTTGTCAGCTCGCGTTTTCAAAGTGTGGTGGTAGTGTTCATGATGAAGATAGAAGCGGCGACTGATGTCAAATATATATGATGGAGAGTATGGAGGCTATGCATAGATAGATAGCTAGTAATGTATTTGAGACATAGAAACAAGTTTTACATAAAAGTGCATGATGCTGCAGGCAAACCTGCATTAGCGGCCACCTCTGTAGAGCAACCACCTGTGTATAAAGGCCACTCTTCATAACCCCAGAATGACATTTTCACTGTATATACATAGTTAACGNGTTCATGATGAAGATAGAAGCGGCGACTGATGTCAAATATATATGATGGAGAGTCACTGATCAGGAACCGGGTAAGTGTATTCGATGTAAACTGAGATACACGAAGAACACACTTTAGGTACGATGCCTTGATTTTGTCCAGAGTCAGTAANTCAGTAATTGACTTGCAGAAAAATGGATGGCAATAACGTCGAAAGCATATGTCACCATGGGGGAGATTTTGATGTACAAGACAGATAGACAGATAGATAGATAGTTTATTTTTGATCATGCAGGACAAAGTAAGAAAACAATACAGCATTAAGAAATATAGCAATAAAAATATTACATGATCATGGTCATCCCGTAAGAACTCGATGCTTGTTTATTCGGGAGACCGTAGGAAAGGTAGTGCCGTGCGACGTAAAAGTACAAAGGTCAAGATGCGATGTCTACAGAGCTGGTGGGAAGCACTGTATGCTAAACAACTCTTCTTGATAAATTTTGATCAAGCTTCGAGTTGTTCTTATATTGTTCAAAAGTTCGAGCAGTTTTGAGCCTCAATGGTCTTATTAAATGTATTAATTCTTATTAAAAATAAGTGTACAGTATCATTATTTTTCCACCCTTGTGTTTTGTGTTTAATTTTTTAACTTTTACAAAGTAGGATACCCAAAAGTGCTTGAATTCAATTGCGTTTGTTTTCCCTATTTTCAGCGGGTATCAAAATTGATCGACAAACAACTGAAGAGCGTTTGTACGCTGACTTATTTAATGGTTATAATGCAGACTTACATCCAGCCTATCAAGGGACCGGCAAGACAAGCAAAGTCACTGTGCGATTTGACGTTCAAGTGATCCGAATCATTGATCTGGTAAGTGAAGATCACGCGCATGTTAACGCAGCAGTATTCGTTAGGGAGGGTGCAGCAGGCAATGCACGAGGGGCGTTGACCACCTTCCTAGAATATGGGGCACGCTATACACCTCTATTGGAAGACCCGCCCCTGTCGTAGGATAGCATACACAGAGACTCCAGTGGTATACCAGGACTACATCGCAATATGCCTTCTTAATTTTAGGTCCACATTCAGTTAATTATATTAAATAATTTGTAGATAATTCTCGACAAGTTTCACCATTTAAAATATCAAATTTCCTCTATTTATTGTATACCATTTTCCAGGATGCTTAATTGAAGTAACGTTTATTTAATTAGACGCCTTCTGCAATCGCCCTGTCAAGAAGAAAACGTCCTAATTCCTATCGGAGCGGACAAAATGTATACGATGTTGATTGTACAGTGTAACCCCGTTAATATCACCTCGGTTAATATCACAACCCGCTTAATATCACTTCAGTCTGAGAACCAAAGCACTGTCAGAATCAACTATTTTAACCTGCTTAATATCACGACCCGCTTATTATCACGATTTTTGACTGGAAAATCATAGTGATATTAACGACGTTTCACTGTAAACACAAAGTGTTGGTTCACAATGTGAACTTTATCTTTGACTTAATCTTTCTTCGCTGTGTACACTAACCAGCTTTTCTGTTATTTATAAACATTGAATGTTCTATTTTTTGACAGAGCGAACGTGATCAGTACATCAAAACGTACCTCTGGGTAAATCAGGTGAGCCTTTAAATAACATTTTCCTCCTTGATAGCCAGAACTAGTCTCGATACAAGACATGAATCATCGTACAGAGTGGACCTTTAGACGCAGGTGGTCGTTATACAAAGGTATCGTATAATATACAACCTTTTACAATCAACTTAAATTATTCTCATTTCAATTAAACGCAGTCAATATATTCAATAGTATCCAATATCTTACGATATACTGTAGACATACGCTATACATGACAATTTAAATATACCCTTGGAACCTCTTTGGCCAGATGCTAACTGGGATTATAAAGCATTTCTTCCCATGATAGATAGATAGATTTGATCATCTTCAGAAACATACAGAGATAACAGGAAAGATTGATAATAATACGATCGAGGTCATCTCATTGCACTGATCCCGAATTATGTCAATTTCAATTTGCATCGTGTCAATTTCTACGGACAAAAAACTTCCTTTGCCCTCCAGAGCTCGAATTCCCTCCTCGGTTGGAAGCTACATAGCACAGCTAGAAGATAAACAGCCGGGCAATTAATTAAGATTGAAGGGCAAATGCGTCTTGTTTGACCGTCGAAATTGATACGATGACGTCATTGGAATCAGTGTTGTAAGAATTGTGCCAGTTTACTTATGATACCATCGTGTTACAAATTTCCATGTGTGCAATCTTTTTCAGTATTGGAATAATCCCCGTTTGACTTGGAACACAACTAACTACCCTGGAATTAACTCCATTCATGTGTCTTCCAGCAAAGTGTGGGTGCCAGACATCGTGCTATACAACAAGTAAGTGCCAAGTATGACCATGTCGTAGCGACGATTGACAATCTAGTCGCGCCATTTCACCTAGCTTGCTTACTTGCTTGCTTAAATGCTCAGCCCTATAAGGGCCCTTGCGCTCTCCAGGATAGCTCCCTTCTCCACCTCCCTCTGTCCGAGGCCCTTCTCTCTGCCGTAGCAAGAGGCAGTCCAGTGTCCTCACGGACCTGTGTTGACCTAGCAATTTCACCTAGCAATTTCACCATTATATAAATTTGAAAATAGTTTCTTGCTAACTTTATAGCATACTTGTTGTCACCGTTACATTAGCATGTTGTGATATCGGAAGGTCGACCGGATCAACGCAGACGCGAATGAGCTAAGATTCAGCAAGAGCAAATGATCTCTTTCCAACGCTCAATCGCTGCTGGTTCTGAATACAATAGTAATAAATTCGTAAGTATCAACAAATGATCGAATAACTTTTTACAATGAATCGAATGAACATAATACCTCGGTGTCGCTTGTCACAATTCAATCACAACACTTCCCTCAATTGATCTGCTGCTCATCGGAGACTCACGCGAAACGATAATCAAAACAGGGTTACTCCACCCTTTACAGTCGTGAAATAAATATATTGAGCTACTACTAACTAAAGTAACTAACCAACCATCGTACAGAAATCAAATCAAATTCAATTCCGATTTGTCTCGCAATCGTGCGATCCAGCCTCACCTTGTCATGCCTCTAAACTTTTTATCTACGAAATAACCAATTGTCGGGAAGAATTAATACTGTTTAGAATATCGATCAAGGTTTGACATGATGATCACCAAAACGAGCATGCCGATGAAGCAGTGAATGATTTCAATCAGGAATGTTCTCCTAACAAAGCTAAAAAGCAGCTTAACATCATGTAATTTGCTGCCTGAATTATAATCTATAAATATCAGACATAGGACTAGTGAAGTGTAATGTTTATTGTTTATCTTTTGCACGCAAGAAATTTCAATCATTTAATAAACTCGTTTTACCTAACTAAATAGATAGTTCTGTATCTATTTCAGAAAAGGTTTCCTTTAATTGCTTGATTTAAATTCACATACATTCATTTGTAATCTATAATTGGATATATCGTTCATTACCAATGTATCGCCAATTTGAACGTTGAAATAAAGATTGATTATAAAAAGCATCTGTTGGCTCTAATCATTGGCCCTACTCTTATTGAAAGCGATTCAAGGTGCCAGCGAAGTACAGTGAAACCTGTCTATAACGGTCACCTCTGGGACTTGGGAAAATGACCTTTATAGACAGGTGGTCTTTCAGCCAGGTAGAATTTTATAGAAAGTGTTATTCTTGGGTTCTGAAGAATGGCCTTTATACACAGATGGCTCCTCTATCGAGGTGGCCGCTAATACAGGTTTGACTGTATGTCAATTAATCACATACAACTGCATCATGATGGCAAAAGATCAGGAAAAACGAAGCTTGGTTTATTGATAGTCGGATACTTTATTACATAAGTTGTATTATATCAAATGGGCACTATGGGTTTCCAGTCACAAATCGTGATATTAAGCGACGAATATCTGAGTCAGACAGAGATTGGTTCTCAAACTGCAGTGGCATTAAGCGGGTTGTGATATTCACCGAGATGATATTAACGGGGTTACACTGTATTGATATTACAGTGAAACCTGTCTATAACGGTCACCTCTTGGACCTGAGAAAAATGAAATGTATAGACAGGTGGCCTTTCTGTCCAGGTTGAATTCTATAGAAAGTGTTATTCTGGGTTATGAAGAGTGGCCTTTATACACAGGCGGCCGCTAATACAGGTTTGGCTGTATTAATTTTAATGGCTTGTCTTTGTTTCTTAGTGTTGGATCTGATTCTGGAGCAAGCAGTGTTGATATTTACAAACAAAAGGTTTCCATTTCATCCGACGGTAATCATACATGGATGAATCAAGCAATATACACCAGCATCTGCAAGATCGACGTCAGTTATTTCCCTTTTGACGACCAGAATTGTAAATTAAAGTTTGGTTCCTGGTCCTTCGACGCTGCTAAAGTCGACATGCAATTTCTTGGCGGGAAGTACGTACAAAATGAATACTATGTGCCCAACGGTGGCTGGGATTTGAGGCACCTCAATGCGACCCGCAATGAACTATTCTATCAGTGTTGCCCTGAACCGTTTGTCGATATCACGGTGTCACTATCCCTCCGGCGGGTAGCCTTGAGTTACACTCTAAATTTGATCATTCCGTCAGCATTGTTATCATCCCTGGTCGTCTTGGGGTTCCTGTTGCCCCCGGAATCTGGCGAACGAATCAGTCTAAGCATAACGATTCTTTTATCAGTTACCGTATTTCAGCAACTTACAAGCTCCATTATGCCACAGTATGATTTTCCTTACATGGCTCGTTACTATTTCGTTAGCATCATGGCGACTGGTTTATCACTTATTGTGACAACCATTGTACTTATGCTGTATCATCGCCCCGAAGGGACAATGCCACCATGGCTGAAATGCTTTCTCTTTCGCATTCTTGCACCGTTGCTGTGCTTCTCGAAGGAGCACAAGTCCATTGAGAATGCCGTCCCAGGGTTTACAACAGCGCTAAGTGGTGCTGCGCTGATCGGGCATGAGATTGACGATAATTGTAGCAGAGAGACCATCCCACTGAATACCTTACAAAACTGCCACGACAACATGCAACAAGATGACGAACTGCACTTCCAATTGGGAAATGGCACCGTCAAGAAATTCATGAAGAAACTACAAACAACTGCTGAGAAATCTCGAATGGAAACATGGCGAAGGGGAGCGCGGGTGCTTGATCGATTTTTTCTCGTTATTTTCTTGCTAATTATTGGATTGAATTTTGCCATGATATTTCTGCAATCTCCCAGATTCAGGGATAAATCGAGCTAACGGACTTTAAACTATTCAATATTGTGACGAAGTTGAACAAATATCTTGTTGCTGAGTTGATGTTGTGCTGCAAAAGAAATCGTAGCAGTCAGTGTGAGATTTCACGGAGTGTCATATCGTATCTCTTGTGAGACAATGGGAATAAACAACTATTCACAATGATACATTTTTGACTATTCCTCGCACTCTTTAATTCTGTTATTTTTTCTGCTGTTTACCAGGTTTGTAATAAGCGATTTTAGCTTTCGTCAGTCATCACTTCGGCGTACAACTTTAAACTGAGTCATAGCCTCGTTTTTATCCAATCTCTTATTCGTGCATGAGACATTATAATAATTATTTTATCTGCAAGTTGTATAATTAATTCGGTCTTGAATTATATTCGTGAGGCTACCGCAATAGTTGGACGTAGTAAAGCGCAAGGAAGCAGTGGTGACTGAATGCTAAGAATGCCACAGGTGTCCATGACTCTACGAGCAGTAGCAACCGTCAAACAAGCTGCGTTGGTATAGCCACGCCCTGTTATTCGACTGGCATACTGTATGTGTAGCATGCACAACTAGACATAACCTCTTTCCCGTGTCAGTTAGCCTCATATTAATCCGTATTGTTCTCATTAACCGTGTCGGCATGGCCGTATTTAACCAGAAAGAGGGAGAGTTAGCCAGAGAGCTTAATGTTACATATCTTATTACCAGGACACGCCTCGTTATTCCTTATTCTAATAGGTAACAAGAGAAAGACCACTGATCTTGTTAAATGACTGTGATCCCACCTGATGCTCTCCTTGTCGATTCTATCTACATTGAGACCTGTCTATAACGGACACCATTAGGACCTAAGGAAACTGACCTTTATAGGCAGGTGGCCTTTCTGTCCAGGTTGATTTCTATAGAAAGTATCATTTTGGGATTATGAAATGTGGCCTTTATACACAGGTGGCTGCTCTATAGAGGGGGCCGCTAACACAGGTTTGGCTGTATCTGTCTTGTGTGTAGCATTTCACAACTAATAGCAGCGCGATAGAGTGAAAAGATAATACCAAGTCCGCTTACAGGCAGAGGAAATCTGTTCACGATAATTTAGCAGTTACACCAGGGTGGCGTTTATCTGATACTGATGACAGAGGAACAGTCTGCGTACAAAACAAGTTGAAACATCAACAACAATACATGGAATAAATATAAATAAACAAATCTTAAATGCAATTTCAGCAATGTAATGCGGAATTGATGTCAACAGGGGACAGAGCCATCCGTGGCGTTAGCCTGCTTGTTCTTGTAAACAATGTCACCCTCTTACGAGATCGTAGAATAATCATTACAAAGGCTATGTATATGTAAAGTCAAAAGGACAGATATATTATCATGTATCAAAATCTACTTGTTCCATTGCCATTATGACTCGACGATAAGAACGACTCACGTGACAACGTCGAGCAACTCACGTGAACATCAACTGCAGTGAGGTCAACAGCATTGCGCCTGCGCGATGCCGCCAACCGCTGGACAGTCCCTTGAATAGGATTGATCACGTGATGATGATAGCGATGGTAGACATGTTCGCCAGCCAATAAGAGGACAGCAACAGCGATGCTAATCGCAAGGATCAATAACACGCCACCGAAATAACTCAACGGCAGACTGTTCAATTCCACCACAGTACTCGAAGAATTATGTAAACAAGTGTTCGGTATCCATTTCTGTTTTAATTCCTCCAATTTGCCACTTTCTTTCAAGAACAGAATTGACTCAGACACTTGCTGTTTCCATGGTGAATCTTTTGCCATGGCAACACCGTAACCTGATTGCGCAATCGGCTCTCCAACGAGATACAAACGGCACTCGGTTTGGTTTGAAATGTAGAAATGCAGGAAAGGATAATCGTTGATGAACGCCTGGAGTTCCCTGTTGGCCAAAAGACAACAATAAACTGAAATAATCACAGTCTGGACAAGAATATGTTCTTGTTTCAAGTATCAACTTCTTTGGAATAAGAATTGGTCTAAGGAATAACAATGGCAATATTTACAGTTTGTTTCTTAATGTGTGGCTTGAAGTGTGGACAAGCATTTTGCTCTCAAAATAGGAATCATATTCTTTGCAGTGTAATACGTTGAACAACATCAGTTAACTGAACGAATTTCCTTTTCAAGTATGATTATTATTAAATCCACTTAGTAGAATACCATCGTGATCACGGCAATAAAAAATTGAAGCTTGTGTCCGCCATTACGTCGTAAATGCACTACTCAGCAAATACAGATTCAATAGGCTTAAAGAACTGTTAAGTGGCTACTCTCAAGGACTACCAACGCATCCCCTATAAGTAACTGTCAAGCCCTCTAAGGTTTCAAACATTCAACAAATAGAATATATCTGTGGCAAGGCTACCTGCCCTAAGCGACCACGTATCTTGCGATACCACGTCCATGTGGCCTCTAATAAAACAATTTAAGCAATTTTACATAATACCTTGCTAAAGCGGTTACTTGTATTAAAAAACCGGTCACGCCTATCACTTAGGTCGTCTCTCAAGACGCATGTTAGCCTCTACATCAATATAGCTTCATTGCCATGTCAATATACGCTGGCGCAACGATGTATAGAGGTGTACTTGTCATGTAGCAGTCCTTTCTAAGTTCTAGCCTATACCTGCTAATTACTAAGGTGAACTGAATCTACCTAAAATTATTTATTATTTGTTGTATCCGCATGAAGAACGTGAAGAATAATGATAAGAGTGGGCCAAACAATGAAAGAACTTGGAAAAGAATTGGACATTTGTAGTTTTGATTTATCTTATATATTACTATATTAGATATTTGCTCTGCATTCACCCGTTATTTTGCCATGGAATTCCATGTAGTGTAAGCGCTTCCGCAGCCTTTTACATGTCTATTCTTTCCTTGCAACTGTATCCTTTGTTTGCAACTTCTACCAAAGATAGACACATTGATACACATAGTTACGTCCGGTTCTTACCCGTTTAGAATCTTCTGAATGCCCTCTGATGTTCCATCCACATTGTATTGCTTCATAAACAAGTACATACTTCGAAGTACAGGACTCTGCACGTCACGAAAGAAGCTTTCCGTGCTTGTTCGAGACACAGTGGCAAAGGTGAAAGCAGGCGTTGGATTAGTCATCTGAAACAAACATAAGATTTAAAAAAAGATCATCTTATTTGCAAAAGGGTGGTCGTGAAACACAAGTGGTAGTAAAACACAGGTTTTGTCATAAGGTGATATGTCGTATACAGATAGGTAAGTGATCGCTACAGCTGATTTCGGTTTGCTACAATTAGCAATAGGAAGCACTGCCAATATCGTAATGCATTTAATGAACTGACCGATTTCTACACAACATTCACAATGTTATTAGGCTGCACGTATAGTGTACGAATTATTACTTTCCTGTGCTTGCCTGTCAATTATACTTAGATAACTTTGAGAAATAAACCAAACTCAAACTTCAAAAAACAACAACAACAACAACAATTTACAGTGGGCCTTAGCAGTCATTGCAAATTATAATAGGTAGTACGGAAGTGTAAGCTATTATACCTGTATTTACCTGTCATTCGTGCTTCATTGACGATGAATAAATCAAATAAAAATAAATAACAACAACAACAACAACAACAACAACAACAACAACAACAGCAGCAGTCGCGCACTGCTCACCCGTTTGTCTTTCAATCCGTGGAAGTCGTTGACCTTGACATCATTGACCTTGGAGGCCGTCAGCACGGCAGTATACGTCGTCATAATGATCACCATCCCGAAGCTGAACGACAAGGCAGCTACCCGGGCACCTATGTGGGCTGGGTTCTTTCCACCGAGGTCACGTTGAAAGGTCAAGCCGGAGAAATACGAAAAGCCCTCTCTCCATGAATAATGGATTTGAAAACCCTTTGCATCAACGCAACGATCGCAAAGCGAGTTCTTGTTCTCAAATAAATAAATGACAACCGTCCCCAACAAGAAGGCAGTGAGAATGGCCCAGCACAATTGTTCTGATAAAGGATGAATAAATTGAAAATTAATGAACGAATCCGCGGTCTGCATGGACAGCGTCAAAATACCAACATCGACGCGCATGTAAGGTTCACTGAAGTGGATGACGGTTGATCGTTCTTTATTGATTGTCAATCCAGCGAAAGCGAGGTCGGCCTTGCCTCGTTGTACGTCGCCGACCATTCCATCCCAGATCCCTTCTGTTTGAGCACCATAGAAACCATCTTGGACAATGTAAAGATCAACCTTGAACTTCAAATCGTCCATCATCAAAACCAGCATGTCAATTGAGTAACCAACGCAGCAGGATAATAACCAGTCGGGGCGACCTGTGGCATTGCTTGAGCTGTCGTTGTTCCTTGGAAGCGGGATGCGGCACAACATTCCGTATTGACAAGGTTTGTCGTTGTCACCCGTGAACAAATGCGGAAGATTGATAGTAAACGGGGTGTCGATGATGGTAACAACGCGCAGTCGAATGCCACCTAAAGTCGGTTTGATACTGCGGATCAGATCCCCCGTTTGAGGATAGATGGAGAAACCTCGCTCGTGTTGCCATGTCAAGACCGTCAGCCAGGCGCCGTTGCTAACGTTACGGTAATAGATGCCAATGGGAAGAAGCCCGACAGAACAATACGATCCTTCAATGAACATCACTTCACTTCGGCCCTTAACCGATTCCGACCTACAGAGGAAGAGAAAACAATATTTTCGTAAACATAAGCACAAACAGGGCCGTTCTAACCAGTAGGCATTCAGAGCACGTGCTTTAGGCCCTCAGTCTGGATAGGCCCTTCTCAAGGTTAGTTCAAAAATTCAAATTTACAGTACATTGAGATCTAGTGTAGTGCGTAATCAACTGTAGAGTGCTATTATTGAGTTAACTTGCTGTTTGTGGGCAAAAGCAACATCTTCAATATGCTAATGAGTGAAAACTTAACACTAGTAAGTTTCGGGCTATTCAGTCGTTAAAAATTAGACCCTTCTTGGGTAAAGTGCTTTAGGCCCTCTCAACGCTTAAAACGGCACTGAGCACAAATGATATTAAATAATCTAAACCGGCGACTACATAAAGCAAGCAAGCTGACAAAATCAAAGAAGATTGGCCACTTATAGGTCTAGATTCATTTCTTAGAACAAGTTACTTCATTGTTTATCTTCCGCGTGAAATGTTCAACTGTTCGCTTATAGGCAGTGCACACAAATCCTTCATTTGCCAGTATTGTACTTTTATACGCATTTAACAATGTTACATTGATCTAGTAAAATTAGGAACACCCTGCATATGCACAGTCCATCGGAATGTAGTCTGAGGAAACCAGTAATTTCCAATTATAACACTATAGGCAAAGATCAGTACCTAGATTCAGTCGTAGTCTCTCCGCAAACCAACCAATCAGAAAACTTCGACAGGGTTTCATTGACAACGCTATTTATGTTTGATGTCATCCACTGGATACCATCTGGTTCTATTCGTGCAGATCTGGCATTGATAAATTGAAACGGCAGTCTCGATTCGGTGTCTTTAGACTCGTATTCAATCACAAGCCACACGTGGTCAAGTCCGGTGATTCCGTACCGCCACGCAGACTCAAGAACGGCCTCAAAGAACAAATGATCGAAGAGACATATGACAAGGGACGAACGACCTGTCTTGATAATGAGCATGATGTCATTAAGACGCTTGATGTCTGGTCTAGCACTGGCGAAATCATAATGGCGAACTTCTAATTGCTCCTCTTGGCTCATCGTCGTACTGTCGATGACTGTCGTAAGACGCTGCAACAACATCGAGGCAAACGCCATCTCACACGGACGATCAGAACTCAGGATGACAACGCGAATTGGATATAAATATGTTGCCATGGTGATGACAAGACTGAGAAGATCTTGGGTGTAGCCATGGCAATGATCCGACGTTTGCAGATGTTGATTGGTCCCCTGCAAGAGAAAGATGTAAGGAATGGATAACATGGCAGCAACAATGTGGGATTCTGAGAGCGAACCAGGAAGACAAGCGCCACTTGCAAAATTCAACGGAGGACATGTTCCAACGGAGTCGTAGAAGCCTAGTACAATGAAACCTGTCTAAGTAATCAAATATTACAAGATTATTGAAATTAATATAAATTATATAATATAATCTAAACAAAATATTTGGATGTGCTAAAATAATCAAAAATTATAATATTATTGAAGTTAATATAATCATCAAAATATTTTAAGTTTATTGAAATTGCAAGCGAGATCCATGCATAAACACGCAAAGAAACTTATCTACAAATTAGGTTAATCAAACGCGAGGCTAATAGATTGAAATATTGATAATCTGGCGGCAGAGGCTTTGCAGGTCACTTGATGGATATTTGTGAGATCTATGCGGTCCCGCATGACCACGTTTACACATCTTCGTACCAAAACTCAGGGAAGCGGCGAATGACTGTTAAGACTACAGTTGCATATAGTGGCGAAAACGGTGTTTAAACAAACGAAAGTATAAGAACTTGACTGGGGTTAAGTGAGATGATCAAAAACTAACGCGACATGGTCGCAAGAATCCAACAGGCCATACTGGTGACATGATTGACATCAACACAAAATAATTGGTCATCTAATTTAAAATTCAACAGCCCTAGCGCAGACACTGCCGATGGACACCGCGCAGCAGCAGCAGCTGTGAAAATGCGTACAATCCTCAAAACTCGGACCTGACATGACAAAGTAACACAGTCAATCTGGATTATGCGCCCTCTTCCCTATCATAGGGACAACTTAGCCAGCCTGAGCGTATAAACCCACATTATATAGATTAAGATCTTACCGATATAGAACGCAAGTTTCGAAACAAAGAAATACCGTCTTGTTTGTCTACCAACGCTGGCAGAAGCCTCTCCGTTCTACGTTCAATGAATGATAACCAGAGCTGGCGAGATGTCCCATTCGCAGATGCATTGATTAGACGCTCTGCAATAGCGACGACGTTTCTAAGCCCGCGACTCCCACCTGGCGACTGACTGCTGTACAATGTCATGCTTCCATTGCGACAGTTCACTGCTGATATAAGTAATCCCATGTCATCCCAGCTGACGTTGTCTAATGTATTTTCATCTGTTAAAACTACCATGGCATTCGCATAAGTCCCATCGCAGCATTTCCAACAAGTAACGAGCACAGTCAACCATAAAGTATAAAGAAGCATGGCGCATAACACAACTTCGTTTAGCAGCAAAAGCCAGCAACCCATGTAACATCAAAACCAACGTTGAAATTTTATCTCCGTATTGTAGTCATTCTCAGATCATTGCATACAACAATCACAGCATACGACAGTCAACATCACGATACGAAAGGATTTCACGGCGATCCAGACGATGGCATTTGATCTCATCTGAACAGAGCAGGATAGGACAAGAAATGGGGTAGGTGATTGGGGGCGGGAGTGACTCGGCCTCCTGCTGTGCAATAATCGATGACAAAGCAGCAAAGACAACACCAGTCGATCGCGAGAAGCGCACGGTGTTCATGTTTGCTGCAAAAGGAAAGCGAGGCCATCGGGATATGGAGAGAACAATCGACAAGGGAATTCACTTCAACACGATACACTAAGCTCATTGAATCATCGCATTGATTGGTAAATCGCGAGCGGATCGAACAAAACAAGACAAACTGAAGTTAGTTGACACAAGCCATTTGCCAACTGCAGCTGTCTCCAGATTGAATGAAGATTCACCAGCCGCTAACGTTGAGACAGAATGGTTTCTATAAAGAAGGCGTCTTACACACAATCTGGCAGTCAAGTAACCAATGGGTTACATGCGCGCACTGAGTTCTTCTAAGGTCGATTCAGTTGCCAAGCGGCGTGGCAGGTGAACACCTCAATGGGAAATCCTCAGTTACACGAAAGACGGCGGACACACATCTAACATTGCACCGCACTGTCCCCATACATCCTTGAAATTCAAACAACAACTAAAGCGCATGTCTAAACAAATCAAGAAACCAAAAGACATTATTCTGCAAAATACACTTATCGAATTACGCAAATCTGTCATCAGCTGAATTCAGTTTCGATCATTAAGCCATAACCGACAGCTTTCCGTAATCAATAAAAATGCATAAGTCCAATTTCAAACTACAACAACGCCTCACAGTTTAGGTTGCACAATCCTTCAGCATGACAGCACGCGGTGTCGTAAATAATTCAAGGGTCAGTTGGTTAGCTTAGTGGGATCTCTTCATGTAGGGTCACGAGATGTCGAAAAGCAGTCAGCAGCAAATGGGCCACAAACTTCCCATACCCCAATAAATAGCCTCGAAAGTACAAGGCACAAAACGTGTTACTCTCACACTAACAAGCTGTCCACATCCTTTTGCTAATTTTCCATGAAGAATCTCCAATTTTCTTGTGCTCCCAAAATTATCAAATCAGCAACATGTGTCGAAACAATGTGAAAGTGGGATTGGTCATTTAATCGCCGTGAAAGTGTTACCAGATAGAATGATGCCAGACCAACATCATTTAACGGCCTTGACTACAACTATAACTAGAATTTGCTTTCATCGTGTGAAGTGATGTCAGAAAATCTCAACTTTTATGTACCTCACTCAATATTTTAAACAGAAAAATACATTTTATTTGTAAACACTAGATAAAAACTCAACCTTCATAAATTTCAAAATGCAAATAATTATTAGGATTATAACTGGCCTATGCTTACCACTATTAAAATTAATGGCTACATTATTTACATTCAAAATATAAAAATTGGCAAACAACACCCACCAGGCAGGGTCCCTAAAATACTGGCAGCGTTCCCTCTCTGCACAGACAAGCTTATCCTCTAGCGCAAACTTATTTCTCCTTTCTCTTTGATCATGAGTTTGCTTAAAGCAGGAAGGCAACATAAAGGGTAAAATAGATAGATAGACATTTATTACAAACAATTACAGTAGAATATACAAGAAGCAGATAAGCAATGGCTAAAATACGTAAATGTAAAAGTCTGACGTGAATCCGTAAGCAAAAGCTGCTTGTTTATTGGAGAACGCAAAGGATTACAAAGAATACAGATAAAAAATTACAATTTAAATGACTGTAATTTTATCAGTACAATAGAATAAATATCAACGATTAGGAAAACAAGAAAAACACGGTGGTAATTGGCAAATAATGTTGATATTGTCCATATCAACAATTACAAGTGTATTTTTTGACAGACATAGCAATCTTTTATAGTACAAATTTGATAATTAGAGTCAAGAATACCGCCAATCAGTTGCACATAGCATAAACACTGTCGCCATTGAATTGTAAAATACAGTGTAACCCCGTTAATATCACCTCGGTTAATATCACAACCCGCTTAATATCACTTCACTTTGAAAACCAAGATCTGTCAAAATCAACTATTTTAACCCGCTTAATATCACGACCCGCTTATTATCACGATTTTTGACTGGAAAATCATAGTGATATTAGCGAGGTTTCACTGTATGAGGAATGTAGATGATCTTATCACGAATTAATTTGTAGACGACCTGCCATCTGATTTGATAAGCTCAATTCGAACTTCAATGAACTGCTGCCGACTGCCAAAACCAGCAAAGCATTCTACAGACTAACGTATGAAACTCAAGACTACCTCGTCAACATTGACCTTATTTCGCTCTGTTTGAATTGCTGCCAGAACTAACTAATATCTAAATAAAAAATGTACCCCTAGCCCGATAATGTTTTGCTTACATTACAAATCTGTATTTTTGCAATTGTTTACCGCCAAAAAGCATACGCTATATGAACTAGTGATTACAAGCTGGGTATCAATTTTGTGCATATTACATATCATCTTTGTTTGGTACCAGTATTATTCTGCTCTTGCTATTTTTAGGTCAAGCAAGCGCACAGAATAAGTTTCACAGAGTACCAAACGAAGGTTCTAATATAGAATCATATAGAACTTCTATAAAATGAACAAAGTTGGCACAATGCTGGTACCTTTACTTCTAGAGTATAGAATAGGCCTTAAAACAGTACCAAACACATGTACAACAAAGGTATTATACACACTCTAACAATAAAGTGTATCATGAAGCTGTCTAATTTCTGCAACTTATATAGTATAATTATTTTGGTCCTTTATTCGGTTCCCCCTGGGGATCAATTCTATACCTTGATTTTTTTTGTTTCGACGAAAAGTGCAAAATAGAGTCCAAAAGGTAATAAATAAAGGAATAAGAAAGGTTGTTGTTGTTGTTGTTGTTGTTGTTGTTGTTGTTGACTTTATTCTGAAAATCCATTAAGTTACAAATAACTTTTTTTCATGGAGCAGAATTAAATAACATAATATAAAACAAAGTAATTAACATTCTATTATACAGCAATATAAATCGTGAAATTATAATATATTACTTACAATATGTTGTTTACAATCAAGTTTGAAATTTGCAATATTTACAGATATTTTTGAGCTGGCAGGGTAGTGCATTCCAAACCCTGACATTAGTAGACTGAAAGGAATGCAGATGCTTTTTAAGTAACCTAAAAGGTACTATAAGGTACTATACCAGTTGCAGAAAATAGGAACAACTCTAGTACCTTGAGCTCTTAGAGTGTTCTATGCCTATGGTCTTACCGGCTCTACGTTATGCCACTGACAAACAGCATCGGTTCAAGGCTGAAGCAGGCATCACCCGTCAATCACAGCCTCGTCCCAAGGGCCGTGGATGTTGCTGAAAGAAAGGCAAATACAACATGGTCACAATGAACACAAATAACATGAATCAAGACAAAAAAATCCATATAAATAATTATTATTATTATTAACTCAAAGCGAGGTGAAAATAAATAAAATATCCAAGGTATGTCGAAATAAGTTGCGATCACTGGATAACAACATCAGGTTGACCTCATCAGCATCGGGTATTATTACATGAATTAACAAGTATGTACTGAAAATAGTTAAGAGTACGTAAAACTTAAGCCTGTCTTACGCGACCACCACAGCAGTTTGATGCCTTTGATGGAAAGCGGTCTCTTAACATAGGTAGCTGCTTAAAGCAGGCTAATTATATTGTCTGAGCCTTCAGGAGCAACCACATGGGTCTCCTAAGAGACATTATACTTGTATTTAGAAAACAATAACAATTATAGTTGTCTTTTTAATTATACTTGTGTGTTTTTTAAATGGCATACGCGAAACAATGTCGTTCTTATTTTACATCATCCCAGGAACAGTGCGGGAAATTTTAAAGTATCTGTATATATAGTTCAATTCTCATTAATATGATGGTAAAAGTACAGTTTACTTTCAAGTTGCTATAATTATAATTATTTCAGTTTTAAAGTACGGTAGAGTTTAGGCCTCTCAATGGCCGCTTGCAGAAAGATTGAAAAATTACCTGCAAGTGATACCATGCTTAGTTCCCCATTACAACCACACCTGCATGCCAGATACAGTCAAACATGTATAGAGCAGCTATATGTGTATAAAGGCCACTCTTCATTCCCCCAAATGATACTTTCTTTGCAAATCAACCTGGACAGAAGGGCCAACTGTCTATAGGAAGGTCAGTTCCTTAGGTCCCAGAGGTGACCATTACAGACAAGTTTCACTGTAATAGTCGACTGTTTTGGTTGATCGGTAGGTACACAGATAGCTACTAAAGAAGGATTTAGTATTAGAACTAAATAGAGTCTGTGAAAGCAACATAGAGGCTGCTAATTCGACATTTAACAACAATCAATGCACAAAACACTGGAAGAAACTCACTTTTTGTGAACCTGTAATTTCACCAAGTAAACAGGAAATAAGAGGACAACTGCAACGATGATGATCAGAAACAAAACAACCCAAAGTCCAGCTGACGTCATGGCAAGATGTATCAATGCTGCAGTTGCTAATCCGAGTGTCATGGCAACAAAGAGAATAGGTGACAACTCCTGGAAACAAAGAATGAGCCAAGATCAATCAGAATAGTGACTAGCAAGATTAGAACCTGTCAATAAATGGTTGCCTTGGAAACCGTAACAATTGATAATTCACAAAGTAAATTGATATTTATTAGGATAGTGATGTTATCACTTGTCCTCAGTTCCCTATGCGGACTCCGTGAAAGGGGTGAAGAAAACTGGATTTGATACTGATGCAGATTTCTTCAAGCTGCGTTACTTTGCTTGCAAATATGATTCTCGTTAATATTCTGGGTCAGAAACCCAGTTTCTTTGCTGTTTCAAGCACTCAACTTGCCCCACAATGCACTAGTTTTTCCCATAATGGTAGCTCATGAAAAAGGTCTATTGGGGCACATTCTCGAACATGTTAATGTGAATGTCCGATACAATTGCACTTAAATATCACAGCATACCGGTATTGCTAGTTACAAATTAAAACATAAAATGTATATAATCAAACTGCACAATCATATATCAGTATCTGTCGCAATCCTCCTTAGAATGTGTTCTGGAATTCTTTTAGAAACGGTAGATGAAGGCAAGAGATGGACTTCCAATCAATGTATTCCGCATAACATTAACCCTTGTCCTGCTATTGACGTGTATACACGTTTTCGAAACTTTTCAAAAGTAGCAACATATAACCAATCACATAGTTAGTCCCTAGCGATCAACCAATCAGCAATCGACACAGCGACTTCAAGTCTTCATTTAACTAGTTTTATGAGCAGGACAAGGGCTAATTGCTCTCCAATTAACCCTTGTCCTGCTTCCAAAACTAGTTAAATGAAGACTTGAAATCGCTTTATCGATTGCTCATTGGCTGATTGCTAGGGACTAACTTTCTGATTGGTTATATGTTGCTACTTTTGACTTGTTTCAAAAACGTATATATACGTCAATAGCAGGACATGAGTTAATAACTGAGGACTCTTTCTCATGAGCTCCCAATCTATACTGTTTGCAAAGACAATACAGAACATTCTAGACTAATTAACACTTACGTGCTGTACTATTCGTGATTCGTCACAAGGCAAAAAACAGACCTCTAGCTGTTGTCACGCGTGCCACCGAATGGCCGTTTTGATTTATTGTA
>OFHS01002775.1:0-19483 GCA_900245855.1 Calvadosia cruxmelitensis | reverse complement strand
CCCCCCCCCCCCCCCCCTTGGCTACGGCACTGATTGCGCGTTGTCCAGTAGCGAAATACATCAATGACGGGCATTGTCCTTTATCGAGACTTGATACAAGATCAGACTGGCTCGAACAAAGTAAAATGTTGACTTCTTCCATTCAGACTCCCAGTTGCATGAGTCCCAAATTAGAAACACAATGCAATAACGTATTAATATCATTAATAGCAGTAGCAACTAGGCTATAACGAATTATTTTTGATTATTTTTATGATGAAAGCGCATCAAAACAAGCTATAGAATGGAAATTGGAAATTACGAAATAAATAATGACAAAATGTTGATGTCAGAAACTAATGGGAAAGAACACTTAGGAAGTGAGGGCAGACAGAGAACCTGAGGACGAATTCTGCAGACAGAACGTGTCCCCAGGGAAATTTTATATGACATCGTGTATTAATTCTATCTTCGTTGCTAAATTCAGGACGTTGTCGCAATGTCCCTTGTGAGTGAATCCGTCATAATTATGTAATAGGAGAACTCAATCGTTTAATTTATGTGAAACTTGATCTTCATAATTACAAAATAACATTAGTAATAATTATATGGCTTAATGTATTTGAACCGTGCAATAATTCTGGTGTTAGTCTGAAATGATAGAAAACAGATTCAGAAAAGAAGTGTAACCTCACTTACCTTGCATCCATGCAATTGGCAGAAGCACTAGCAACATAGCAACAGATCTTAGACAAGTCATAGTGGAACTTCAGTTTATTGAAGATCTCTATATAGTCTGCCGTACTTCTTCTTCTCCTTCTCTTAACTATTTTCTAGTCGATGTACGACATTCTATAGTTATCCATGCATATTTTTTTCAACCCACAAGAGTGTTTGCTTAGCATGACTAACTAACTGTGTGTAAATAAAGATGGGTCATTTAGAGAAGCTGGTACAATACAGAGGTGATCACACTTTCGTCGTGTCGCAGTACATGGGGCGTGGGCACGGGTGCAAAGTGGCCAGCTAAATATCATACGGTTTACGCATGCGTAACTTCACTCTGTTTTCTGTTTGCATTCCGCAAAGCTAACAAGGGGATTATTACTCAGTAAATACTTTATACATGGATTATAGTCATTGCCAATAAATTCATCTCCAGGGGCCTTATTAATGGACCGGGACTAAAGTGTAGTCCAGAACTAAACATTTAGTCGTGTCGAAGTTACTATAATATCTATACTGGACTTGAGATTCAGTCTTGGGGCCTTATTCATGGACCGCGATTAAAGCGTAGTCCGAGACTAAATGTCTAGTTTAGACTAAATGGCTAAAATCTGTATATTATGGGAGTTCAGATTTAGTCCTAGCTGAGGCCTTATTCATGGACCGGGGCTATAGCGTAGTCCGAGACTAAACATTGAGTCTGCAGAACTAGAAGATTTCGTCCTTGACTATGCTTTAGTCCCGGTCCATGAATAAGGCCATGGGAGTCTTATTTACGGACCGGGACTAAAGCGTAGCCCAGGACGAAATCTCAACTTCCCATCACAGATTTTAGAAGTTTTGTCCAGACTAGATGTTTAGTCTCAGACTACGCTTTAGTCCCGGTACATAGACAACGGCCCAGGAGATTTAAGAGCTGACAAGTGGGGCACGATGCGCTCATGAGAAACTGTTTCAACGCAAACATGATTAAGCTAAGTCAATATTTCAACAGAATTTGTTTATGATGTGTGGGAATTAGACGGGCCACAGAGTACATGCACCCCCTCTTCAATTCCAGACAGAATTCACAATTCGTGAAATCCAATGGAGTGTTTAAGCATTCGAAAGAAATTAAGACATTTGGAAGGAATTTTGTTTCGCATTGTTGAAAGTCGTCTTCAGATCCCGTATTATAGAAAGTCATCAAAGAATGCTGCTGGGGATTACTGCCGTTTGTTTATGATTCTTGTTTTTTAACCGCGTCGTTAGAGTTAGGGTTGGTTAAGGTTAAGGCTAATCGTAAGGATTTGGTGTATTCCCCAGTACACAATGGTTCAGTCGTCACAAACATCACACAGTAGATGAGTTGAATACGTGTCAGTGATTCGTAAAATCAACAATCCACACGGATAACACAAGACTACACAATCAAGATAACAAGCACCTCACTGGCGAAACAGGAACTGCGCAATGACTTTAACCAATACGCAAACGAGATTACAATGTTCACAGTAACGAGGCACATTAATGTTAGAGCAAGGGATATATTTAGATGTAAGAGTTGTGGCAGGGTTAAACCATGGTTAAACTCCGCCTTTGATATATTGAGCTCCTGATATATTTTCACAATGGACATTTTTCACATCTCCATTGATTTCTGTCTGTATTTCAGCCAACATTATCCCACAACAAAACTTTTTCATTATTAATAATTTGGCACAACTGTAAATTAACGCTGGATGTAAAGTTTCATGCAACTTCGCTTGAGTGTCTTAGCTTCATTCTCTGACAGCTTATAGTCTAGTAGCTATACTGAACACGAGACACCAGTTCGAACAGAATGAAACGAAATAATTGAGATAATCTGTAGTATTAATTTGCTTGAAGAAAATGATTGTTTTCATTCTTTATTATTGTAAAAAGAATTATAGAAAGTGACACTGATCTTTCATGTATCATCCAGCTGCCACAATCGTTGAAGATCAAGGCCATTGTAAAACACTTGAAGTTCCCGATTAAATGGACAAGAGGAATAAGGCCTAGGAAATATGACAATCTACAGCAATACGGAATAATACCTTGCATATCATGAAGTAGCCTTGACAAATTAATGGGAATTTTAATTATTTAGATGATTTTGACGGTAAAAAATTCGAACATGTCCCATAAGTTGAGCAGTATTTTAGTCCACGGGTCTTATTCATGGACTGGAACTAAAGCATACAGTAGTCTAGGACTAATTCTCAAATCCCAAAATTATACAAATTTCAGCAATTTAGTCCGGGACTACTACCTCAAGTCCCATAATTATACAAAGTTTAGCAATTTAGCCCAGGCTAGCCGTGAGTCTGAGAGTACGCTTTAGTCGCGGTCCATAAATATGCCCCTGACGACGTCATGGCCTCTCTCCCGCGCCGCAGTAAGCTGTAATGCAGCCTCGTCTGCGTTACTCAGCGCCACCTGATTTGTTGACACGACGACACTTGGCTCAAAAACTCCTCTTGCTTCAGCTGTGTGCAAGATTTGATTCTTTATTGTCATCTGGCATTTGTCTCATCTATCGAAAGGATCAAAATAAACAGACCACAGAATCTGTTGTAATGCGTTGGTGAACGGAGAACGTTAAACGAAATGGCTGCGGACGATAGCGATGCTTCCAGTGCGCCTCGAGGTGTTCGCTTGGT
This sequence comes from Calvadosia cruxmelitensis, assembly GCA_900245855.1. Classification (NCBI taxonomy): domain Eukaryota; kingdom Metazoa; phylum Cnidaria; class Staurozoa; order Stauromedusae; family Kishinouyeidae; genus Calvadosia; species Calvadosia cruxmelitensis. The sequence goes on along the minus strand of OFHS01002775.1, from coordinate 16,112 downwards.
CGTACGAGTTTGGGGAGCTTTTTCAGCCCTTTGTGAGTCATATCAAATTTGTTTGCCAATGTGCTTGTCTCTTCGGTCTTCAAAATAGTTATTTTGTTAGAGTTTGTCAAGTTTTCCCTGTTTCATCCGTTTTGTAGCCTCATATAGTTTTATCCGTTTTGTGAGACTGAGCACAGTGACAGTCGAATAGCAAATCAAATTATGTAATTGCTCGAGGTGTCGAGGTGTATCCATAAATTATTGAGTTTGTTTAGACAACACTTTTAAAGTGTTTCATTTCTTCGTTTTGTATTTGTTTGTTCTTATCTGCGCCTTTGCTGCTATCTCGTCATCTCGTGTAATTGTTGTCCAGGTGTGGGATTGATGGCTAAGGCCATGCGTTGCTAAGCGATTAAGCGAAAGACCACAATCAAATAGCTGTCAATCAGTCTCCTTGTTGGAATACCATAAAACATAAGCTCCTCCGGAAGAGAGCACTATTTTATCTGTGTTTGTAAGATCTGTTCCCTCCTGTGTGCTTCCTGTCCAATGCGGTTTTAAGCGTTGGGAGGGCCTAAAGCACTGTACCCAAGGGGGACCTATTTTCAACAATTAAATGGCCTGAAACTTACAATTGTTAAAATGTTCACCCATTGGATATCATAAAGAGTTTGCTTTAGCTCACAAACAGCAAATTAGTACAAATTAACTCTGTAAAACTCTAGAGTTGATTGCACACTGCACCATCTAAAAATACTGTTCTTTTGAATATTTGAACTGACATTGAGAAGAGCCTATTCAGACTGAGGTCGTCAAACATGTGTTTTGATTGCCTACTGGATATAACGACCCTGTTCCTGTCGCTTAATCACAATTAGTAAACTTCTTTGTTACCTGCAGGCATGCGTAGTGCCACAGTAGCCGTCCAATTTCACCAATATCTCAGATGTGCAAAGGCTTGAAATTAATTTTAGATGCAAGTGGACAATGTTGAAAACATACTGAAGTGTATATGTATTCACTATAGCAGCAAAAAGCAGCACACATCATTGTACCTACTCTCATTGTAGCCAGCTAAATGTCTGGATATGATTCAAATTTGGTGATTTATTTACAAGCATGCCAGATGTTGGACATTGTGAGCTTCCATTTGTGTATATAGACATTGAATCTGAATGGGGCCAACAGTTTTGAGATCAACATGTCAACATAATTGTGTGACCCAATCATCATTTAATCTGAGAAATCCGATAAGCTTACAAAGCTTTTTTGCACGGAGCAGATACATGATACATCATACAACAAATCATTGAAATTAACATTGAATAAAATATAGACGGGAACTAATGAATAATTATAACTATATAAAAAGAAACAAGTTCAAGCTTCTAAGTGCGCACGACAAAGATACTTGAAACCGCCAGTAAAACCCATAAAAAAACAGATACTTGAAACCGCCAGTAAAACCCATCAGTAAACCAGATGTTGGAGGATGATTGAAGCTGAGAGCAGAGCTGTAACGTAATTCGTTACAAGTAACTAATTGCATACATGTAATCGTTACTTTTTGAGTAATTTGTAACTGTAATCGTTACTTTTACATCAAAGTAACTGTAGCTGTAATTCGTTACAAATTCTGGCTGTAATTTGTAATCGTTACTTCTAAGGTTGACCTCCGTTACAAGTTACTTTACAAATATCTTATTCTTACAAATGGTGATATTCAGAGAATATTGCCATTGCGCAGGTTGCTCAACAGGGAGCTTTGTTGCTGATGGGGGGCACTCGACAGCATACCGGACCACGTGTTAATCCATGTGTGTTTTATCCCGCGCCAGGCTTTCAGGAGACCTAAGTCAGGGTCAGACTCTGTAATGCGATTTTTATGAATAGTATGAAATTGGCTACTTGTGATCATATGGCCATCTGTTCCTTTCGTGGTTTCATTTTCCGTTTGTCGATTGCAACTCTGAGTTCAAGGGTCACTCCTTTTCTTTTTAAATTTTCTGTTGCGCGTTGCGGAGCATGGCGTCTTTCCTCGAAGAGTTACGTGATTCTATAGTTATCGAGGAGGCCGAAAACGATATTGGTGATGGCTCTGTTGAGGCATCTGTGTACAATCAACTGTATAACATAGTAAGGGTTAGGGTATAAAGTAACTATTATTATGTATAACATAGTGATACACAGTATAGAACAACATAACATTAAAGTGACTCTAAAAGTAATTTGTAACGATTACTTTTGAAATAAAGTATTTTGTAATTGTAATTTGTTACTTTTGGAAAAAGTTATTTGTAACTGTAAATTACTTTTTGGAGATGTAACTTGTAATTGACATAATTAGTTACTTTTTAAAAGTAATTGTTACAGCTCTGGCTGAGAGTCATACTCAGTAATCGCTATATGCCATGCAAACATTAAATTTTGGTTCACCCATATTTTTATTTTGTTTTTTATTTGTAGTTTATTTTGTTAACTTTCCAGGTATCGCCATCACAGGATTATTCGTTCTCATCACTCTCACAGCCGTCTGTCTAGGAATGGGAGTGTTGCAAATGTAAGTACTAAGTAGTCGTCCTTTGTAGGAAATATAACTTCGACAGAGAAGTCACTAGCATCGGCACCATGTAGCATACTAATATATCAATGTATGCCTGTCTACCTCAATGAGGTACATTGTTATGCCACTGCTGGACTGCCGGCATTATCAATCCTGATTCCGAAATAATTTCTTAATTATAATAACACCTCAGGATTACTCTATGTTTTCGCAAATGAGGTCTTCTTAGCAGTTCAGGTCTGATGTATGCTTTTCCCGTGTCCAGCGACTCATAAGACACTTCTGTGGAACATCACACTTGCAGTCGTGCTTAGTTTTAAGATTGTGGCACTCTGACCTTGGCAAATAGATTAATTTGGTGTCCGCTTATGCCATGATTATAAAGCCAACAGAGCATGTTTTGAAATCTGGTTAGAGTATAAATGCATATGGATTTTCTAGAGAATGTAAAAGTTAAAGAAATGCATAATTGTCCTGCTCATCAAACTAGTTAAATGAAGACTTGAAGTCGCTTCATTGATTGCTGATTGGTTGATTGCTAGAAACTAACTATGTGATTGGTTATATGTTGCTATTTTTGAATTGTTTCGAAAACGTGTATACACGTCAATAGCAGGACAAGGGTTAACTTGTCCTAAAAGCTGATTATGTTTGCTGATTCCATCGGTCAACCAATTAGGTTATTGTTGATTTCATGGAGTCCACTTGTGTGTTTAGCGTTGGTTACAACTTGCGAATGAAAAGCGTTTCATCAATCGAACGATCATGCTGGACATCAAATTAACTTGAAATTGATTGCAGTGTTGTCGACATTCAGTCGGTAGAAAATGCTTTTCCTTGTTTTCAGAGACAGGCATGAATTGTTTAGGATGTGTATATATATGTTAAAACTGTGCTGTCTGTGAACCAAACAACTATTAGACCAGCAATACTCTGTTCTACAGTTTTAGAGATGCTCGCTAGAGTCCCTCTCAACCTATGATTGCATTTGTGAATTAGAAGCATTGCTAATTATTACTTCTCTGTCTCTGTATCTAAGTTATATTTCTTATCGTAGCTGTGCCGGATGCATCATCCTTCCACTGGAGGCACCAGTTTTCTGTGCATATTTCCCCACTCTCGTAAAGCTAAGCGACTGGGTTGAACTTCACTTCAAGTTCTGGATGAGAGCGGCAATCTACCTCTTGTAAGCTTCATCTCTTGTGCGTATGATTCCATGCTTATGTCTTGCTGTTGACGGCGATGCTAAAACTTTCTAATGAGTTCATCATCATATACTTTCAAACATTTTGAAAGAGGCACATCAACAAAATCATTAAAATTTACAATTTACAATTTAAAATAGCCTACTAAATCTTGTGGTAATGTATTAAACGTTTAAAACCTTGCATGCTACTATCATAAATAATTATTACTTGTTTTATAAAAAGATTGCATTACGTTCCGCGATAAAAATTGTCCCTTAACGTGGTCAAGTTCGCCATCCCTCTTCTCAGTTTTTCTGTCGGTAGGTGGCTGAGGAGCACGGCCAATAAGTTCTAATGAGTTAAAATTGTCATGAGCTTAGGTGCTTGGTTCTAAGAAATAAATTTTCTAATTTTGCCCAAAGCATTCATCACTCTTCACTATGAATCCAAAACCATGTGAAAACCATGTGAAAACCATATGAAATGGGAAGCATCATGCAAAAAATCATGTGAAATTTCAAACACCATGTGAAAAACCATGTGAAAAACCATGTGAAAAACGTGTGAATTAGAAAACAGTGTGAAAAACCATGTGAAAAGGGCACTTTTCACATCATTTTTCACATGATTTTCACATGGATTTCACATGGTATCAGTTCATAGTGCTTGCAGAGCAATGCCAGGAATAAACCTCAGAACTGTAAATATAATCTATGTAAATGTATAATGCTGTTTGGCCTACTTGATTTCAAAGCACTACATGTTATCACTGTTATCAGAGTTCCATGTTAAGTATAACATCATGCCTCAAAGATTAATGAAAACTGAAACTCGCGTCCTGACAACAAATAAAAGTCAACAACATTGAATTCTGAGTCAAACATTTGTTGTGTGATCCTATATCGTGAAGGGTTCCTGTTGCCTGAACAGTTATAGCCTACTTAGTGTCGATTTCCATAAACTATAAATTTGTTGTCTGCATTAAAGACAAACTTTTATCATGCTTTTTATGCCTTTATTGATTTCTGTTTGGCACGTAACAAAGTAAGACGTTTGATCCTGGCCAAGAAATTTTATTTTCTGTTGCATGATGAGTAATTATATTCATTGTACTCCGATTATTTCTTCCTAATATTGTATCCTACAACTTTCCAGTAATCTTCTAGCAGAGTTTGCTAGAGTTGTTTTATTTTATGTTGTGCACGCTTCTGAAATAGGCCTACACGGTAACACCAATTAACCAGGAAATCTGATAGTTTGCGTCAAGCATTTTGTGTCAATATAATTGTTGTGGTTCTGTCTTCACTTACTGTTATTATTTCGCTGAAATTTCAATGTATACTCCGCATAACAGGATAGAATAATTGTTGTACATCAAATATTACTCTAGGTTGGCCGTTCCTCCAATCATCACATGTGTTGAGCTATCAACAATCATTGGATGTGGGTCTGTAATGGTTACAGCAGCCTTGTATGGTGTTCTTGCAATTGGCAAAAAGTAAGTGCTTTGTTTGTGTCGGGGAGGGAAGAGAATGGGGGAAACATTATTAACATGATTTGACCTGTTTTTATGATACTGCATATTTTGATTATAAAGTGTTACGACACAGCATAACGTTTATTGCGTAATACGTGTTGACAGCAACACCTTGATTAAGTATGTAGCTAAATTTTATTATTAGACCTTCAAGGAACCATTCACCTTTAAATGAGGTCTCTTAACACAGCTAGTGTCTTAACTCAGGTGGTCTCTTAAGACAGTTGGTCTGTTAAGGCAAGTGGTCTCGTCAGACAGTTGATTTCTTAAGACAGGCGGTATCTCGACACAAGTGGTCTATTATGAAAGGTGGTCTCTCAAGACAGGTGATATCTTGAGACAGGTGGTCCATTAAGACAGATGAGTTCTTGACACAGGTAGTCTCTTAACTCAGGTGGCCTCTTAAGACAAGTGTGGTCTCTTGACACAGGTGGTCTCTTGACACAGGTGGTCTCTTGACACAGGTGGTCTCTTGACACAGGTGGTCTCTTGACACAGGTGGTCTCTTGACACAGATGCCGGCTCAAGACAGTCGCTTGTTAAGATAAAGTGAACCTTCGGTTTAAATGGCACTGACTTTCTAATGTACACCTTTTACTTCATACAAAAAAAACCTTCCTAAATGTTTTGTGTTTATTCAATTTGTTTCACATTTGCAAATTGAATTGTATTTATGGCGAGTAATTCCTTGAGCCCAATTTGGCAAGCAGCACCACAGAATACAGTATTTAGAACATTTACAAAAGTTGTTATACTCAGCCGATTTAATTTATTTTAATTTAATTGATCTGTGTGAATACAATCAGCACTGCGAAAAAAGCATTCTGCATTAACCGGCTCTGAGTAGTTTATGATGATGATGATGATAATACAAGATATTGGGATTTCTTCCACCGCACTGTTCGTGAGTGGAACTCATTGCCCGAGGATATTGTTATGGCAAAGTCACTTCCGTCATTCAAAACTAAACTAAATTCTCATCTAAATGTAAATTGTATAATTTGAACAAGATGTATATATAACAATCAACCATGTAGTTTTAGTGTACTTCTGTACCTTCTACATGTGAAATCTTTTTGGTTATTTGATATTTCCAAATAAAGATACATGATGATGCTAGCACCCTCATGAGAAATATCAATGCAAACGTAACGTCAAACAGTGTTTGAAACACGTGAACGTTTTTTTTTAGCTAGCTGGCTAGTTTGAATTGAAATTATTTAGAACGGGGCAGTGAAAATGTTCCTAAGGGGTCCGCTTACTGTGAGGCTTAAAAACTTTGTTTAAGTTTCGTTATTTGAAATATCAGAAAACACATTGCTCAGTTTCAGATCCAGCAAAATGGTATTAATTAATTAATTCAGTCGTACCCTCACTCCGCGAGGGATTTTTCTTTGCCCAATCTAAATACTGTACTGTATAATTTATTTTTTATTTTTTGAAACTTCAATGGATTGGCCTATCCAAACCGAGGACCTAAAACACGTGCCTTTGGAGCCTACTATTGGATTAAACGGCCCTGGAACGTAGTGATAATGTCAGCGTTTCATTATTTTATTGTTGGTTACATTGCATTTGCTCATTTATTTCGGCGATAACGTAGCATCATAATGGCATCTCCAGTACAATGAATCCATAATTTATTCAAACTATATTAAAAGCGTTTATAATTGTTATATTTGTGGGTGTTTATTGTTTTAGGGGAGGGGCCGTGCCCAAAAATGACGAAGATGTCGAGATGCGGACAAAGCTGGTCGATAGCAAAGGACAAGCTACGTCTCCAACGCCTTAGATTGTAACAAGATAATTTATGAATTGTATTTTAAATTGGAGAATTCCGTAAAAGTGTTGTGTGCTATCGCACGTTCGTGCTTGTTTTTCGAAGCACATTCTATGCACTGAGTTGATATTCGCTTTGTCAATTTGCGTAGTTTATTGTTTTACGAGTTGTTGACGCGGTGTGGCTGAACCATGTTGTAATTCTCATTTTGCTAGGTAAACGGAATTGTTTGTTTATTTATTGTAAGTAAGTCACATTGATCAGATATATAATTATATGCAAATTTCGTAAATAATGGCTGGTGTAGCACTTACATTGCGCCCTTTTAGAACATAATTATTTGATTATTTGGCTTATTTCATTTCCCGCTTAGAAGCAGCATAAGCTTTACAGCATGTAAGATAAGCCGGCAGAGAGTTCTAAGGTTTAACAACACTTGGTGAAAAGAAGTCCAGTCGGTAGTCTTTCATTTGTGTAGTGCTAATGTTTGGTAGGGGAGGTTTGGATTGCGGGTGAATAAGGCTTTCTGTAGCGAAAAAGGATACCAACAATTCCATTGAACATCTTCTAAAGCACACACGTCCTGGACGATTCCAGATCTAATATTGATTCCTGGTTGAACTCATCAACCCAAGATGAGTATGGCTGTAGTGCTATCCGATAGGAGATTTGCGACATGCGTTAGATTATATTTCGTCCTTGGTCCTTCCGGTAAGGAGTCATGAGATATGGAGCGACAGTGCGACAATCAATGTTGCGAGTGAATCATCGTGAAAATCGGTCAAGTTTTTTGGAATTTAGTTGTTATTACATTTCCTGATTTCTGTGTGATTATTATATCGTCCGCTACTTCTTGGCAAGAAATTCTGCTTCAGATCCAGAATACCTTGGCAGATTCTATTTCTCGGATCGACCACGATAACGCGGAAACGTCCTCTTCGAGTTCTGTTCTAGCAGACCCTGCTGACGAGAGCTCACGTTCTGCGAAACGGCCACGCTGTGAGCCTGTTTTGCCAGAGGACAGCATCAGGCAGGTTGCAGGATCTGACTCAGACTTGCCCTGCTTTGCACGTTCTGATGCTTCATCATCGGCCCCGAAGGACGCCGTGGGTTCCACTGAAGACCAACTTCTAACCGCATTGGAGCAGCAATTTGCGGACAATGTCGATGTGGGCTCACCCATCAACGCTCATCTTGGGGAACTCATTAATAAGCGTTAATTCTTCCCATATGAGAGCCCTGTCACAGCCCCAATTGACAAAGTGCAGTCCAGAGGCATCTTGGGAGTTCAGCTACTACAGTCACGTGTTTATCAGCAGAAATTGACAATTTTTCAACCAAGAACAATCCTTGAAATAGGCCATCATTAAAAAGAATATGGTTGGATGAGCTTCAAACAAAGCAATTTTGTATTGTCATCGCATGTGGCAGAGGTCAACTAGCATGAATTCCGTGATGAATTCCAAAGTACATTGAGGCTGCATTGGGTCAATTATTTCATTCCAACGTGCTTGGAGAGGAGAGACAGGTGGAACAAGAACGTCCCATCAAAGATGATGATCGATACAAAGTAGACAATGGACCAAGCGCAGTCCCAATGCATGACGGGATACAATTGTTTTTAGACCTGTGGTTTTGAGCTGAAATCTACAACTTTGTTATACCGAAATGCAATGGGACTGCGCATCATCATCATCAGGGGCACACGCCCTGGGCGCTTGGCCGGCCACCAATTTTGCTACTGCGCAGGACCATTGAGCTGGTCCTGCTTTTCTTCATCAAAGGCATGCGATCGGCGGAGGCATCGACCAGCACGGATGAAGACCAGCCAGTCCAACGTGTGAGTGCTGCTGTCCACATCAGTTTCTGGCCGCTCGGAATGCGGCATGAACCATCAGGAAGGCCGTCAATGCGCATGGCGGATTGTGTCCACTGCCATCGCCTGCGACAACAGATAAAGCATACAACATTTACCTTGCCAAAAATTCTTCATATCATTACCTACGACAAGCCAAACCTCCTCAACAAAAGGTCAGAACTATTTTCGAAATGTCACTATGAAAATAAATTCTATATAACTGAGAATTTTCTAAACCTCAGTAACAAAAGTGGGAAATATTAGAACATCTCTAGCGTATCTACATGTAATTATTCGTAACCTCTTTCTCATGTCAGTTAGCCTCTTGTATATTAATCTCTATTGTTCCCATTTCCGTTTGTCACTTATAAATATCGTTGCCCGTCTGTATTCCATTAGATTGAGAGTTAGCCAGAGTGCTCATTACACATCTTATTATACCCAGGACGCCTTATCATTCATTCCTTAGTTATTATTACAGTCACCGTTACATAACAATGGGGTAATAACGAAGAGATGATAAAGGCGTCCTGGGTATAAAGTGTGTACAATAGGCTAACTGACATGAGAAAGAGGTTACGAATAAGTACATGTAGGTACGCTACACATCTATACTTTGTAAATTAAGATCAATTAGAACATTCCAACACCTATCATGTATGTAACAGAGGAAAATTTATGTATTTTACTGAATACAGTCTGATGAACGCTCTCGAGTGAAACTCGGAATAACAGAAAATTGCCTCGTCCTTTAACCAATCCGTTATTCACTGCGCTGTACGTGTGTATGGAGCACTTTACATTATAGAGTATGCAAGTGCTATCTTCATGCGACACCACACTTTACTGTTAAACATATAAGTAATATAGGAGTCATACACGACACATTCCGATTACTGTAAAACCATGTTTCTCGCTTACGCATTCTTCAGAGAGTGCTGGTCATGTCAAAGATATATAATATATTACATATCTGTCTGGAACTTAACAGAATCTCTGTTCCATTGGATTTTTGAACTCAACTCCTTTGTACACAATCAACGATAGACAGATTATAACAGGGAACGGCATGATAGCTGATACAATATAGATTAGGGTGATTAAAAAAAACATCGATTTTCGAAATTCCAACGGGAGACAGGTTCAATCGATGCTAAATCGGTCAGAATTAACAATTGATCTCACAACAATACAAGACTACTATTTCCCATAGGCAGGGCCGGATTATCCATTAGGCACAATAGGAAATGCCTCCAGCCCTTCCCGAGTGATAGACCTTCCAAATTTTGGCTATTGTTTTATTAAATTTAATTAATGTTCCAGAGTTTTTGCAGCAAGTGTTTCTGGTTTAGTCATCTGATCAGAAGAAATAGCAGTACATCAATCCATGGTAATAGGCCTATACATAGTTGCAGCGTGCCTATGGCCGTAATATATTATAGTATTACCCTCACCCGATTAGAAACTCTAAGAGCTAACCACGTTCCTTGTAAAGCCACTGTAATAATGAATATAACTTGCAGTGATGTGTTTTGAAAGGTGCAATTTCCTTTGCTTTCCTAAATTTATGGGAAAGGGAATTTGGCTTATTATGATTGAAATAACATATACATTAACTCAGGAGCCGGGAAACGTTGTTTTTGGGAAGCATAAGTCCAAACATTTGCAAGAGGAGGCCCCCTGTAACCCTTTTTTGGAGCGCCTTGGGCGGCAATAGGCCCTTTGGTCCATTTGGCCTACGGCCCACTTTCCTCTAAACCGGCCCTACCCATAGGTACAAAACCATGTACAAAACACAATACTCACATCCACAAAACACAACACACATTCGAAAAACACAACACACATTTGTAAAACACATTTGAACATCCGTAAAACACATTTCAGCAACCGTAGAACAGCAGCCTAAAAGTAAAAATACAACACGTATTACTAAAACATATGTGGCGGTCTCATCAAGCATTTTCGTCAGCACTCAGACCACCAATCAGCGCCCTCCGTCAGTCGCTAGAAATGTCTTGTATTTCGTAATGTCAACTCTCTTGCAATCTGTACTCTCGAACCTTCGGACGGGCTGGCTACCCTCCGTCGTATCTGCCACAATTATATACCTGCAACATCATCCACTTGCCTCTTTCCTCAATCAACGTTTCAACATAATTATGTATGTTATTCTACACACATTTGAACATCCGCAAGCCACAACACACATTCGTAAAACAGAACACATGTTAACGAAAACGCATCTTACAACACCAAAGCACAACAAACTTTCTCAAATCGCATTTGACAATGCCAGAACACAACACGCCTCCTGAAACACATTTGACAACACCAAAACACAACACAGTTTCAACAGCAGAAGCTCGACAATAGCCAAGAGCAGTCGGGGCGATTTTAATGCCGTGAGCGTTATGTAGAATTCTAGATAAGGGTATTCCCCTTTGTTTTTGCTCGATAAGCTGAACTAAAGTTGACTAATAATTAGGAGGATACAGGGGGATTATAATTAATAGCGCTTAATTGCTGGATGTAATCAAATTGCGTGAGATTTGTATTACTTCAACAAGAACTACGAATACCCTATAACCCTTTTAGAAAAGTATGATGGTATGAACATGTCAAAGGGTCATTGCTCAATCGGTTGAAGCAATACTGTCTGAAGCCCGGCTGCCGTCAAATCAATGAAAATCAAATTCGCCAATGTAGTCGAAAGGAACTCGACGGACCTGGGTGCTTACTTGGCTATAGAGCTATGTGGAAGAAATTGCATTCAATCTATGGTATCAATGTTCCCACGTTTGTCACGGGACAACGTAATTAAGTACATGGCAGTACTTTGCAACAATCGTTGTCGATTATTGAGAATTATCAGTTTCCGTTCGAGCAATAGAGATAATGGTAGAGCTGCCTGCCGTAAGCATTGTTCTCGATCGGACTTATATGTACCACGTTCATTATGAAGAAAAATTATTGCAGCAGCCATAAAGGCGATTCACAGCAGCTCATTTGGAGCAGCTATTTTTCTCTTCTCCGCAGCTATTTAAGTTCACTTCCGCGGCTAAAAAGATTCTTTTCGCAGCTAATCGATAAAGGGCTTCATCTGGTTCCACAAGCACACCAATCGCTTGCTTCGACAATTAATCAATGATAAATCAGAATAATTGTACCTGGGAAAGTCCAGAAAGTCTTGATTCAACTCCATAAGTAACGGTGCGATCTGTTGCGAGTCTATGCTTGAGCTGGGCAATCTGATTATCAACCAACAACGACAGACAGCGATAGCTTGAAGAACACCACTGCTAACTGGTTATTCCTATGATCCAGCACCGATGATATCATCTCGGTGTATGTATCAGCCTTTTAGCTGCTGCAAATATCCATTTAGCTGCTGTCATTGGATAATTTAGCTGCTATGTGAAATAGCTACTGACTTCAGCTTATTAGCTTATGTATGTATGCATTTAGCTGCTGTAAGTGTCCAATCAGCTGATGTAAGTATACAGATAGCTACCTTCATAATTCTATGCCGTATTAGTACCCCCACCTTCTTTCTGTCTCCCTTGCGTTATACTCCTTCACTTCATAACTGTACAGAAGGTATAATGGGATAAGACTGTTTACGGTTCTGAGCTACCATATCCTTTTATAAACCGACACTGCAACACAGCAGGCGTGTTCCAAAGCCACATGCGGTTTTAGTCTTTCATCTTATAAGATCAATTTTCTGGAAGGGTGGAGCGACTGAAGCGAATCAAGAAGGAACTGCAGAACAGTGAAATCAATGGACAATGAAATCGCGCAAGCCACAAGTTACAAAGTATCAACTGCTGGACAACTGGCTGGATTCTCTTTTTTCCATAACCGGGCACGATAATTCCATAATCGACTGCTTCGCTAGTTTCATCTTCATCACTGCGATATGGAAAGGCGGTACAAGATTTTCATTAACCTCGCTGTTTACTGCTAGTCGATCACGGCAGTCAGTTATCTCCAACAACTGCACGTTTCTGATGTCAGTTTGATTCACGGCATTTTGTTCCTAGCAAAACCTCTGGTCGGATATTCTGTCGGACTATGGATCAGTCGTGCATGTGATAAATATCGATGTTGACGACCTCTTCTGGTTATCATGACATTTTTGGGCGCTCTTTGTTCGTTCATATATGCAGCTATCCGGTCTGTATATGCCTTGCCCGTTGGGAGAATTTTCGTAGGATTTTTCTTTACAGGATATTCAGTAATCAATAGAGAAATGGCTAGAACAGTCGAACACTCCAATTCTTTGTCCAATTTCTCCATCCTGAATGTTGCAAACTGTGTTGGTTTGATATTGCGCACTGTTGTATGCGTTATCACTGCCAATATCGACTTCAAAATATTCTACTTGGATGTGAAAGACACTAACATGCCTGCATTTTTATCAAGTGCTCTGCTCCTTTCGGCAATGACCTTCGCTTTGTTGTGCTGCTACAACAGCAGTGAAGTTGGACCTCCCGCAAGTGCTGTGGAGGAAATTGAAAAAGAAAGATGCTTTCCCTCAAGCGACGGGTCGAATTCCACGAACTCAATCCAAATCTCTAAAGAGCACAAATCTGTCGTGCATTCGTCCAGATCAATTATTTCCAACAACAATATTCTTCTTTTGAACGCTTGTATATTTGTTTACTTTTCACTATCAAGAGGATCTACATTCTTGATTCCCCTTGTTGGAGTTTTTCTTCTTCAATTTCCCCATCTCACAGATTGCAATGGCTTGTCTGCTGGGAAAAATTGGCTATTTATTCCTGAGTCTCACGTGTTCGTGGCTTTCTAAATATGCATCAGAATATACAATACTGCTTCTTGGAAATGTTGTCACAGCATCTATTCCTTTTCACGTGATGATAATTTACTTAACGAAGGCTGGGGGATTCATACTTTTATCAAAAATACTATTCTATGCGTGGACAGTCATAGTTTGCAGATCGGGTAACGCTGACTTCAATTTTGGCAACATTTTTACCTCACTGGCTGCAAAGTGTTGGAGACGCTTTGAGATCTTTCCTTAAAGCAGTTTCTACAACATTTATCGGTCTGTTCCTTACTGTATGGTTTAATATCATCTATCTTGTTTCAGGGATCAAGCAATTTTTTGTTATACAGTGAAACCTCGTTAATATCACTATGGTTTTCTATTCAAAAATCGTGATAATAAGAGGGTCGTGATATTAAGCGGGTACGAATAGTTTATTCAGACAGAGCTTGGTTCTCAAACTGAAGTGATATTAAGCGGGTTGTGATATTATCCGAGGTGATATTAACGAGGTGACATTGTAATTTGTTTATCCTTGATTGTGTACCAAGCAGTTGAGTTGAAAAATCCAGTGGTACAGAAATATTATTACTTTCTAGACATGTCTGTATGTATCACTTGCTGTATTTTCTCCTGTTTGCTTTAATTTTTCTGAATACAGTGTAACCCCGTTAATATCACCTCGGTTAATATCACAACCCGCTTAATATCACTTCAGTCTGAGAACCAAAGCACTGTCAGAATCAGCTATTTTAACCCGCTTAATATCACGACCCGCTTATTATCACGATTTTTGACTGGAAAATCATAGTGATATTAACGGGGTTACACTGTAAAACAATGAGTACAAGGGAATGATGCATTGGGTAGTATTCCTTCGCATCTTCAACAGAAAAACTAGATTATAACTTTGTAAAAGTTGTGAAGAAATGATGTTAATAATTATACCAACTGTGTTGTTTAATTTCAAAGGTAATGCAATAAAACAGATGTCAACAAGATTAAAACGGAAATTAAAACCGGGCGAAACCATACAAATCCCGAAAGAACTTCAAAGTTTCTAAATGTTCCGACTCGAGATGCTGTGATTCATTCTGGTCCATCTATCGGCCAAAAATGGCATTATTATTGCACTGTTTTTCTTTCTCTCCGGCGTTCATTGCGATGGATGGATACCCTACGAAAAGGCGCAACAGTAATATTTTATAATCTCCGCTGTCTGCTGTTAGTTAGGTGAAAGGGGCATCGCAAATAAAAATGATTTGTTGTTGAAAACGTTGGAGAAGCTAACGTACAGTTATTCTTCGAGTGGAGAAGAGAGGTTGTTAAGTTCAAAGCTGTTCTCCCTTCCTCGCTCAGATCAAACGCACAATGAAAACAAACTTCATGACTCAACCGGACAACGATTGTTATAACAATAATGAAAGTGCATTGTGTCTCGTCCACAGCACGCTACTCTGCAAGTCTTTGGCTGGCTCCTCTTTTTGGCTGATTCATTACGCCCAGCAAATAAGTTTCAAGGGCCTTACCTTCAGACCACAGAATCATAATTTATTATCTATTTCACGAGAAACCGTTTTTGAAATTAAACAACACAATTGCCATCATTATTACAATCTTATGTCCACAAATTTTAGAAAGTTATACTACAGTTTTCTAGTTGGAGATGCGATAAGACACTATAAAATGCATCATTTCCATGTACTAATTGTTTTTATTTAGAAAAAGGAAAGTAACCACGAGTAAAAATGACCAAGGGATACTTTTACATAGGTCTGGAATTTAATCATATTTCTGTACCGCTGGATTTTTTAACTCAACTCCTTGGTATACAATAAAGGATAAACAAATTATAACAGAAAAGGGCATGATAGCTGATACAATATAGATGTTATTAAACCATACAGTAAGGAACAGACCAATAAAGGTTGTTGAAATTGCTTTAACAACGGCTCTCACAGCATCACCAAAACTTTGCAGCCAGGGAGGGAGAAACTTTGCCAAAATGGAAGTCAGCGTTACCTTATCTGTAAATTCAGACGAGCAAACTATGACTGTCCATGCATAAAAAAGCATTTTAGACAAGAGTATGAATCCTCCAATCTCGCTTAAATATATTGTCATCAAGAGCAAAGGAATTGAGGCTGTAACAATAGTTCCAACAAGCAGTATTGTGTATTCTGATAAATATTTCGAGAGACAGGAGAATGTGAGACTCATGAGAAGATAGCCAATTTTTCCCAGAAGATAAGCTATTGCAATCTGTGGGATAGAGAAATTGAACAAAAAAACACCAACAAGGGGGATCAAGAATAAAGATCCTCTTGATATGGAAACGTAAACAAATGTACAAGCGTTCAGAAGAATAATATTGTTGTTGGAAATAAGTACTCTGGATGAATGCACGACAGAT
>OFHS01002774.1:0-19483 GCA_900245855.1 Calvadosia cruxmelitensis | reverse complement strand
ATCGACATCCGTAAGTTTATCTTTTTGAAGAAAGTTTACGGTTACCGTAAGAATATCCACTTCGTTTATTTATTTATTTGATTTTCGCCCCTGACATGCCCTGAGGAGTGCCGGTGCCCCTGAATGATATTTTGTTGCAATTGCACCCCTGCCCCTGAACATTTTGGGCTCTACCGCCTCCGAAATCTCGGCGAGAAGTGCCATACTCTGCAAACTGGGTCTTATCCGCGCATTCTCAAAGTCGAAATTTCAGTTCTCTGCGCAACTGTACATAAGATCATCATTCAGGGGACAGAAGGGAGAGAGACATCAAGGACACGGCGAGCGACCGCCTCGCTCAACGACTATGCGATAACTGCATATAATTCACAACAACACCGAAACAACACACAAATTACACCTTACAGGAAACATCAACGTGGCAGCGGGAGACAAACAACACGCACACTGACGGACGATATTACGACATTACAGCAACAAACACAGAATGTAGTCTGGTTGTGGCGGGAGTACTGTTTCTGTATTGATTTCAGTGATTTGGAGTAAATCCACACACTAGAATTGAGGCCTCTTACTGGTAAATGTAAAGGGCCTATTCACAAAAGCCGCACAAAAGGAACTTAACATAGAAACTTAGTACCACTAAGAAACTTGGGACAGATTTGCTGTAACGTAAGGAACTTAAGAAGTTGAGCAGTGTTAAACTTTTCCTAGATGTAGCGTAAGAAACTTAAGGATTGGCTGATGAGG
Source organism: Calvadosia cruxmelitensis (assembly GCA_900245855.1). Classification (NCBI taxonomy): domain Eukaryota; kingdom Metazoa; phylum Cnidaria; class Staurozoa; order Stauromedusae; family Kishinouyeidae; genus Calvadosia; species Calvadosia cruxmelitensis. The sequence goes on along the minus strand of OFHS01002774.1, from coordinate 18,733 downwards.
ATAAAGGAAAACAACTTCGACCTGTGTGCTAGATGCGAGGTCAAATATCACAAACTACTTGCTCAAGTTTCACCAAGGAGGAGAAGATGATTAACAAGAACTATTGACTGCTTAATATTTACACAATCAGTTGACTTTACTTTACAGCAGCGCTCTCCCTGTGTACAACAACAAACTGAGAAAAGGATGTGGATAATTCCATGCCAAAACGCACAAGATTGACCCTCACCTCCTCAGATGTTGATAAAACTGTGTAGGCATATAGATGCGGTCAAGGATAACTTACTCGTGCATTTTCAGCTCAAAAAATGTGAAAACACGCAAAATATTTAGGACGTTTACAACATTTCAACTCTGAAATAGCAACATGTTGTCCTTCAGATTGATCTCAAGTCACTCCACGATGCCGTATTGCCAATCTCATGGCTGGTGGGACGATGGCAGGGTGTAGGCCACGGCACTTATCCAAGCATCACTCCATTTTCTTATGATGAGGAAATTGTGTTTGAACATCATGGACAACCATTGCTGAACTACAGGTTTGCTACTTGATTTGAGACAGAGAGATTTAAGGACGCAATGTCATGTTTTCATTGTATTAAATTGATTGAGTGTCAATATTGTACAGTGAAACACGAGAATACATACAATGAAACCTGTTTGTAATGGTCACCTTTGGAACCCGAGAAAAATGACCTTTATAGACAGGTGACCTTTATAGACAGGTTGATTTCTGTAAAAAATGTCATTTTGGGATTATGAAAAGTGACCTTTATACTCATTTGACTGCTCTATAGAGGTGGCCGCTAATACAGGTTTGACGGTACTATATAAAATGTACCTTGTGAAGTTGCGAGGTAATTGTAGTCTTAACTCTTAACACCTATGCTGCCAAACACGTATATTTACGTATATAAACTGCTGGAACTTACACAATGTGTAGAATAAGTATATGCAAGAGCTCTGTTCAAATTCTACTTTTATTGGGGCAGTAGAACGGTTGTAAAATGAATTTTACAATACTCGAATAACTCGATGAAAGATTGCGGATTCTGTGAAAACCCCACGGCCTGTGGCGTGCGCAATGTGTCATAACTGATGGCAGTGCAAGTGTTAAATCACTGAGAAAACCAACCACTCAACAACGCTTTGAACTCAACACTTACCCTCTCAACGAAACTCCAACGAAATTTTAGCAGACAGGACAACATTCACTATGAGTAATCCTAGACATGTTCTATCTTGAATCACGCCAACGTTCTCCCGACATTATATCACTACAGTAATTGGGGCATTAGGGCGTCATCGCTCTTCTGCAATTTAATTAGAAAGAAACCATCATTTGATGGTGATGAGGAATAGCAATCAAACTTGGCTTAGTGTATTTGACACTTTGACTTTTCTGTGCCTTTACAAATCTCATCGGTGTATTTCAGGTCTATCACTCGTGCACCTTCATCCAACAGTGTCATGCACCAGGAATGTGGATTTCTTAAAGTGAAGCCAGGAACTAAACAAGTTGCGTTTATCATATCACAAAACGCTGGTGAGCAATACTGACAAAGAACTTGCATTTTGATCTGTGCTCAGACATCTCCACTATCTGTGGACACCTTAAAGCCACTGCCATGCAGAGATAGAAAAGCATTGACTTACTTGTAAGTTGTAACGACACACTTTTGTTGACAGTGCTACATACTGCCTGTAGACGATAACGCTGACGTCTACGGCTGTGCTCTCTGAACCCCGCATTCACTGTGAAAATACGCACAGACCAGAACTAATCCTGAGTCAGAAGACGCAAGAACTTTTTCCAACAATGTGTTTCTCCAGCATACTGATAACTCAAGTGTATGTGGTTTTTCTGAACAAAATAATTACAAGCATTCATGTCGGCATAGTATAGCGGATAGTATGTGTGGCTGCCAGTCAGATGTACTGGGTTCTACTCAAGGCCCAGCCGGCATATATATTCGTTATGCTTCTGTGGTTTTAATTGTCGAGGGCCCTGAGAGAGACAACATAAAGCTACATTTACTATTTACATTACATCATATGTTACGTGAATAGAAGCTAAAATGAGAAAATAAAAATACGGATATCAGCGATTACATGTTCAACAAATTACCTTTGATTTGCGCCCCGGCACAGCTTTCTAACGAGTTTGGCTTTGCTCCTCTTGCTTGGGTAGCTCTTTTTGACTAACTAAAACTACTGGATACAGCTAATTTAAACACGGTTATCAATCAAAATATACGGTATATACCTATAGGTGACGGATACAAATTATGACAGGTATGTTTGTTTGTTTGTTTGTTTGTATATTTCATCATATCAGTCATAAATTGTAAAGTACTATTACACATCAATAATACATTGATAACTAAATTGACAGATACGATAGGGTCATTCCGTCAGCAAAATTGCTTGTTTGTTTAGAAGACCTGTGATTATACGTAAATAACAGTGAATAAATTTAATTTATATCATTATACAAACTGGCTAACATATAAGAGAGTAGATGCACATTGCGTCACTAACTAGAGACATACACAAAACTCTAAAAACGTGATAAAGTACGTAAATAATGTAGGAGAGTTACTGTCAATGAAAGACGCATCTCCATGGCAATGCTGGATTGAATGCAATTGTCGCAACATTGCTATCTGTGACAAATGAAGGCGATGAAGATTGGCACTGGCACGGCAGCTCCCTTGTTGGACGTATTACATTGTGCTGTTCGTATATGACATCAGTATGTATCTCTTCTTCCGAACTGACACTATATCAAGTGTACTGGGGTATTTTCTGTTTACTTTTCATTTAGATTGTTATCCTCATGACCTCTGTCATTTTGACTGTTGCAGGAATCTCAGAAATCGAAGACGGAGTACTTGGTGAAAACCATTTGGAGCTCAAATCAAACTCGATTAATCGTGTGGCATTTGCAAAGGAACCCTATGTGACAGAGGTCAGTAGAGCTACAGATTTCGCTTGGTATTTGTGATTGCAAATACAGTCAAACCTGTATTAGTTAGTAGCCACCTCTAGAGAGCAGCCACCTGTGTATAAAGACCACTTTTCAAAACCGCAAAATGACGCTTTCTATAGAAATCAACCTGGACAGAAAGGCCACCTGTCTATAAAGTTCATTTTCCTCAGGTCCCAAAGGTGACCATTATAGGCAGGTTTCACTGTAAACCACTTTCCGCTATAGCCTCCAGGTATAGCCACGCAATGGTCACAACTAATCTGCATACTCAAGTTCAATCCCCAGTAGGCTATATGTGTGGGTCTGGATACAGGATACAGTACAACCTTGTGATTTATTTTGCGGTCACGAATCAAAATAATAAGCAAGTACTGACATTAAGCGGGTTAAAATTAGCTTATTCTGACAGAGCTTGGTTCTCAGACTGAGGTGATGTTAAATGGGTCAGGATATTAAAGTCTGCAAGGTAATATTGGTGCGTTTGAATCGTGCGGGGCAATTGAGATGCCTGATCTGAGCTCAATTGGAGGATTTTGAAAGCAAAGGACGAGATCTCATTAAAATTGACATTCATAGAAGAGCTTACAGCTGAATGTGCTTCTGGCAAAGCCGCCTCTGAGGTCAAACTCACATATCCAAAATGCATTAGGACGGACCGTGGTCAATTGCAGTTAAGAAATTTCACTTTCAGACGTTTTGAGAATAAATTTAATGCAAATAGTTATCGTTTAATCGGATTACGAACAACAGTGCAGGTCAAGAGGTCATGATGGAAAGACGGAAGCACCTTACCTTAGAGGGCCTATCTTGTATCAAGCTGTATGGTTAAATAACTTCAACTTTCAAGCTCCATGAGTAATTTTGTCAGTGAACACTAAAATTCATCCTCATTCACATCCAGCAAAATGGAAAACATCAACTCAGTGGCATCCTGAAAAAATTGCAGACCTAATTTGAATTTCTCAAAATCTATATAATCCACATTTGAATATTCAAAGCTGTAATTGGTCTGTCCAGATTGAGGCCGGTGTGTGTTTAATGTGACATTTTGACATGTTCTCATCTTGATGTTTGCTCTCTTTTAAAATTCCATACAGGTTAGACGTCATTACTCATTAACCGATACCAAGCAACTCAAGTTGACTGTCTCCATGGCTACCACTTCGCAACCAATGACAGAGCACTTAAATGTGCTCTACACAAAGAAGTGAAGTCTTGGTTATGTATGATAGGCAATAGGCATAATTATGTATAAATAGAAATGTCACGTGTGGACGTGAAATTGTGTGAAAAACACAAGCAATTTGACTTAATTTGTTACATGGTCCTAACCAAGTAAACTTCCATCATTTTATTGAGGAGAGAATGAGGCTCCAGTAGCATTTGTCACCAGTGACATTTCATTATTAGGATAGTAAGCAGGTTCCGTAGTGCACTGCTGCCGTTTTTAAGCAAAAATGCTGCTTTTCAGCGTATAGACAATGATTCAATTTGTGATGGTAATCTATAAATGAATTTATTGTGTTTCATAAATAAGACATTCAACACCTGTTGAGAAACTATGTGAGTGTCTTCACTAGTTGCCTGCGTCACAGTTTTGCTCTCCCCAGTCTCCCAAAAAGCATGCCACTCGGCTGTACCTTGTTTCTATCTACCTTTGTCTTGACAGAGATGTTGCTCAGTGTTGTCACTGTTGCTTCTGTTATCTTTCACTTTGCTCTTTGGGGTTAGCGTAGAAAGAAATTGAAGGGATTATTTTCCATGGTCGACTACCCAAGGCTCTATACTTTCTTCCCGCTTAGAAAGACTGCAGTGACGTCATCAGCCTGCTCTTCAGGAATATCCATAATTCCATATCCATATTGGAATGACTCTGACGGTTCTGTTTCGTGTTAGTTCGCAATACAAAAAGTAAAAGAATATTCAAATTGATCTGAACTTCTTCTTAAATCGATTGTCGTTAATATAAAGCAACATCTCCTTGCAAAGTTAATAAAACATTTGTTGCGCTTGTTCGGCGGTGTGTGTGTGTGACTTGATTGACTTTGAAATCCTCAAGTTACAGTGTAACTTTTTTACATGGAGCAGAATTGATAACAATGTAACATAGAAATTGAAGGTATAAAAATTGTACAAGAAGAAAAAATAGGTCAAAAATTATTGCCGCCTCTAAAAAGTCTGAAAACCGCATCTAATCGAACAGCATCTGAAAATAATTTCCAGANAACACCAAAGAAAGACAAATCAGCATTCAATACATCACCATACAATACCACCCTGCTATGTCCTTGGCGGCGCATCTCGGTCGGCTTCCAGGTTAGCGTAGACCATAGAATATCCATATTGGAATGACTATGACGGTTCTGTTTCGTGTTAGTTCGCAATACAAAAAGTAAAAGAATATTCAAATTGATCTGAACTTCTTCTTAAATCGATTGTCGTTAATATAAAGCAACATCTCCTTGCAAAGTTAATAAAACATTTGTTGCGCTTGTTCGGCGGTGTGTGTGTGTGACTTGATTGACTTCTGAAATCCTCAAGTTACAGTGTAACTTTTTTACATGGAGCAGAATTGATAACAATGTAATATAGAAATTGAAGGTATAAAAATTGTACAAGAAGAAAAAATATATTCAAGATGGACTTTAACTATTGCATAGTATTTACGATATAGTTTTTACAATCAATTTTAAATTTGGTCAGATTTACAGATTGCTTGAGCTGACAGGGTCGCATTTCGGAGTGTGTTATCAGACTATATTTCTTATTGAGTTGATTTGACACTTTTGACAGCAAAAAGACATTGCAGTGCGTTGCAATAAGTACGGTTCAATATTCTCGAAAATGGAATGAAAAGGGCTTCTGCAAAATGGTTTCGAAAATCGAAACTTACTTTTGATTATTTTAATTTGACTTTGTTTTATTGCAAGGGAAGCTCTTAAACTAATCAAAATTCATAATTGTTTTGTACTGTTCTATAATATAAACTGGTCCATTTTAATTACATTGGCTCTTTGTATTTCTAGTACATCTGTTCCGGCAGGTAAATGGTTTGTAGTTTGTGCACTGAACTTTGGCGTGTATTTGTCCGATCAATAACGGAAGGCATCCTTGAATCGCTCGTGTGTGATTAACGACTTTTTGACTGTCTCTGATCTGCGTGGCCTATTTAGGGCAGACACCAGACTGTAGTCGACTCCCACAGTCTGCTAGACCTTTTGTTGGCTGCACCTGTAAGAGTGTTTCCTCCGTCCACCCCAGACTGGATAAACAACATGCGAAAGAACAACTGATCACGCCATGATTCGGTAGAAACCGAATAACTGGTAACATGGATTACTCGGAACGTGGTGTTTTCACTCGAAATCGTCGGCAAAGGATTTGTCTTCTGTTGATTGCCATAGCAACTATGTTTTTCACGTGGGATTTCATGACATGGTCGAAGGGTGATTTGAACAAGCCAAGTACTACATCGACCGTACTTCATCGCGTGTTCAGAACAACTTTGGATGATCTGCTACTGAGATCCGACGGGTACGTTGATAAGGAGTTCAAGATTATGTCTTGGAATGTATGGTTTGGCGATTATTACCAAGAAGATCGCATGAAAGGTATCGCTGCGGAAATCAAACGATTAAAACCACAATTTATTGCCCTTCAAGAATTAACACCTGAATTGTTTTCACATTTAAACAAAGATGGAATGTTTTCGTCTTACTACGAAGCGCCGGCTAAGTTACAGGTGGCGGAAAGATACTTTGTAGCTATGTTTGCAAAAGTGCGGCATGCAAATTCACTCTCGAAGGAATTTGAGGGCTCTTACATGGGCAGAAATCTGTTGTATTCATTTTATAACTTGCGGGTTCGTCACCGCCCCGATGCTATACCATTTGTATTGGCAACATCGCATTTTGAAAGCCTTGCACCCCGAAAGGGGGAAAGACAATTGCAATTCAAGGCTACGCTAAAGACATTGTCAACATTGGAGAACGTGTGTTTTATAGGTGATACAAACATGGATGAAGACATCGATGGTAAATTGTGTCTTCCATTGGGATGGTTCGATGCATGGTTGGTTGCACGTGGTCATATGAACCAAAGCGGTTACACATGGGACCCAACCGTTAATCTAATGATCACGGGTGAGAACAAAGGCAAACGGTATGATCGAATGTTTTGCAAATTGAAAGACTTTGACATCAAGCAAATCGAAATAACAGGCACTACTAAGTTGAAACGCAATAAGAAGAATAAGAAGGTGATATTTCCTAGTAAACACTTTGGACTATTGGCAACACTCGTTGCTTTGGATCGCCAAGAAATTACGAGCGGGGGCGTCCGGCATGCTCACCCCTGTCGAGCGCACTTTTAGGAAGTATCCTAACGCACTTCCCCAACCCCAACCCCTTGTTTGGGGGCACTGGCTAATAAATCTGCGTATTTTTTACCACATAACGACATGAATTAATCACTGACTTGTTCAGACTCTTTGAACCTATTGTGCAATAAACAGACATTTATTTTCTCGTCAATCGCCTGATGACTCCATGTGTCCCGCCCTACGTAACAATGGCAGGCAAATCAACAATCAACACATCACCGCCTACTCATTACATCCTCATTTAACATTGCGAAAACACATTCCTTACGTCTAATTAAAAGTAGTCTAAATTACATACAATTCTCTTTGTCAATTAAAAAAACGGAAATTTGATTCAAATTACCAAAAGGCAATTAGCAACGTGCTGGCTGGCATAACACCTTACTTTTTCATCAGGGGTTGCCATAGCGCGAGAAATTCGAAGCACTAGGAGCTGCTACTATGACAATTCGCTGCCATTAGAAAACGTCATTTTTCGAATTAAATCCAATTCTGTTATTGTTTGTTATGAGTTCCAAAACGAGGCCAGTTTTAAAGGTGAAAGCTAGAAGTTGAAATGCCTCGTGTAGTCATATTCAACAGTTGGAATGACAGCTTGGACAAATTTCAAGAATATTAACAAGTACCTGGAATAGAGTCAAGGTTTATCAAACACGAAAATAAAAGTAGACAGAATGTCTATCATTCATTTTACTCATGCCGTATGTAATCACAAGAAATTAGCCTGATTAGCACAACTGTGGAACATTATGGACCCCAGAGCCCAAGGGGAGACAAGCTTTCTAGCTCACGGGGTCACCCTCTGAAATAAATGATTGATGATGATGATGATGACCATCCGACATATTATATTTGACAGTTTAAACGATATACATCCATCATAATAACACATAAAATAACAGAATACAGTGAAATCTGTCTATAATGGCCACCTTTTTTGGGACCCGAAGAAAATGATCTTAATAGACAGGTGGCCTTTCTGTCCGGGTTGATTTCTATGTAAAAAGTGTCACTTTGGAGTTACGAAGAGTGGCCTTCATACACAGGTGGTTGTTCTACAGAGGTGACCCCTAATACAGGACTGTATGAACAATATAACTTATTGAGCTATAAGCTTAAACCTAAAACGCAAGTAAAATGAAATGTGTCCATGGCCATACATGACACTAGGGATGCGAATCGACGGTTTTATCAAAATGGATTAATCGACAAATATTGTTAAACAAAAAAGATATTTAATTGACTAATCAACGATCGATTCGCATCCATAACTGACACACGAAAGAACAAGGTGAGTAGCAAAATAGGCAATGCAATTCAGGATACATGTGAACGCCGAGTTCACCGCCGCCATCTTGAACTGTGTGGATAATCTTCTTCATGACATCAGCATGTCTGAAAAAAGAAACATGGCTTCAATCAGCAAAATGGCATTCAGATCAAAGGTAGGCCGTGATCCATCTGGTCCTAGAGAAGTGTTCTATGTTCAAATACAATTTATAAACAGTACTACATATCATTCATTTCATTGATTCATTCAAGCTTCAATATCGGTGAAATGACCTAGTTGTCGTTTCGGATGTAGCTCTGCCCGCAGGTTTCACGTTATATAAATGTTCAGTATCACTATCATCATTATCATCATTAAAACGAAAAATAATGTCTGAAAGTCAGTTACATTCGTCGCAAAAGTTGCTAACATTTATGCGCCAATAGCATTCTCTTTGCAGAGTACCAGTATTAGTGGCCACCACTGTAGAGCAGCCACCTGTGTATAAAGGCCACTCTTCATAACCCCAAAGTGACCATTATAGACAGGTTTCACTGTATCACTAAGGCTGCCACATTATTGCATGGTAGGATTCTCAAGCAGGCCAAATAGGAATGTTCCTAAACCCTTGCTAAGATAAAGGCTATTCAGAAGTTGGTAAACTTATTTTTCTTTAGATTGCAATTGTAAACATTTTACAATGTCAGTAAATTCTTAGTAAGACAGCGGTTTCTTATTCTATGAATTGCAATTGCAGTTCTCTAATTGTCATTGTGCCGAACCCCATCGACAGAATGCTCACTCAAATATCAGAAAAGAATTTTATCAAAATAAAAGTGTTTCACGTTTTCAATTATTTTATAAAATTTTATTTAAATGTATACAGTAAAACCTGTTTGTAATAGTCACTTCTGGGACCTGAGAAAAATTACCTTTATAGACAGGTGGCCTATCTGCCAGGTTGATTTCTATAGAAAGTGAAATTTTGGGGTTATGAAGAGTGGCCTTTATACACAAGTGGCTGCTCTATAGAGGTGGCCGGCTGGCCGCTAATACAGGTTTGACTGTAATTAATAATTATATCTGCCGCAGAAATAATACAACAAAGACAATGTGAGTTTGTGATTTGACATACTTGCAAGGATGGATGGAAGCACGAGGTGGAGGTGGCAAGTGAGGATGCGCTTCGATTGTCACCGTCTTGTTGACGTGGTCCTACAGTAATAGAAGCAACACAGCAGAAAATAGTTAAATGATTAAACAAGTAATATCCACGTATTCATATGAATTGTCTCTCTTTTATACAGCCTCCTTTTCATGTGATTGTAACTATAGAAGCCAGTGAAAATTACAGCTCTCAACTGATTCACTCGCACGATCTTACTCTATTGCTGTTGTAACTGTCAGTTCTCTAAATGAGTTAACACCGCGAACTCGACAGAGACATTAGGGGATGTGATGACTAGCCAGGCACAGTTTGCTACGCAAGGCAAACAAAACAAGACACAAGTGATCCTACTGGTTTCAAACTGCAAATGAGCAAATATGTACAAAAATTAGTTAACTATTTGATTACAATACGATAACGATTAAATGATAGCATTATTAACAAATTAGAATGTTCATACCGTGTGTCCAACTGTTGACTTTGATTTTCGCTTGTTGCGTCCACTATTTGATATTGCCAACTGAGGCTTTGAGTAAAGACGCGCGTCAGATGACGTAAGTTAGTTAGTTAGCGCATGCGCAGATTAATATGTTGAGATTGTCACTTACTGCTGTCTACTTTGAGTTCAAGAAATTGTAGCCTAAGGTTGTTTGTCACGGAGTCATTCACAAACTCATTTTCGAATTACAGTGCAATAACGTTAATATCACTGTGGTTTTCCAGTAACAAATCATGATAATAAATGGGTTGTGATAGCGGGTACAAATAGTTGATTCTGACAGAGCTTGATTATCAAACTGATGTGATATTAAGCGGGTTGTGGTATACTGGTATTAACCCTTGTCCTGCTATTGACGTGTATACACGTTTTCGAAACAAGTCAAAAGTAGCAACATATAACCAATCAGATAGTTAATCCCTAACGATCAACCAATCAGCAATCGATAAAGCGACTTCAAGTCGAAGTTTGACTAGTTTTATGAGCAGGACAAGGGTTAGCTTAGGTGATATTAACAGGGTTGGACTGTACTTCAGAGAACTAGTGATTATATTGAATCTAGTAAAGGAGTATTCGATAAGGCGGACAAAGCCGGACATAAATATAAATACAGTAGTTGAACCAGGCTACTATTCCGCTGCAAGTGTAACTAAAATGTGGGATCTTATGCAAGTTAAATATAATTACGTTGTCATAACTTACTCACTTTAATGTTTATTGCTGCATAGTATTTAATTGCCCATGTATTAATTTTTGCCACTTGTCCGTGCAGCGTAAGAGCTATGTGTATATAGCCTGCTACATGATGGGAAAATATCGATATTTCCTGAAATGGTAGCCACTTATCGGATATCACTATCAGTTTTACACATATGATAAGGCAGAATGCAAGTAGGTGGGGTAACATGTACAATGTATGCCTAGCATGCAACCTTGTGACCTGTTTAATTCTAAAAAGAAAACAACAAAGGAAAGATCATGGCTTACTTGACTAATGTCAGCGTACATCTCATCCATTGATAAAGGTGTCCGTGACTGAAAAAAATCACCATCATCATCATAATAATAATCTATTTTGAAATGGCATGACCACACGTTAATGTTTCTCACTGTTGGGGTACAAGCTCAATCTATTTCACAGATACAGTCCAACCTGTAATAGCGGCCACCTCTATAGAGCAGCCACCTGTGTATAAAGGCCACTCTTCTTAACCCCAAAATGACACTTTCTATAGAAATCATCATGGACAGACAGGCCACCTGCCTATAAAGGTCATTTTCCTCAAGTCCCAGAGGTGACAGTTATAGACAGGTTTCACCGTATGCTGGTTTTTAACTTGAACTGTACTTTGGACGTAAAACTTTCTTCTTTAATTAAAGTCAATGTGAAAATCAGTGAATCACTGTTAATTCACAGCAAAAATCAACCAGACATCGTTGATGACAGAAGAAGAAAGAATGGCAGATTGATTGCAAATCAAAACATTGATATCGCACTAGAGATGAGCTGATTAATCAGAAAATGATCAGTTCTACAGATTAACAGCCCTTATATAAAATCATCAGTCAGCCGATATAATTATTTGAAAATAATCTGTTTGTTTGTTTGAGTTTGGTTGCTGTTATATAACAATACAACATCTTGTCACATCAGTGTTTTTCAGTTGTCACTGGCAGTATTTTGAAAACATGCAGCAGCCTTAACGCCATATTGATTATTTGTCATGCATTTTGCATGTGGTACGATGTTTAGCCCTCAAATATATATCCGTGATCAATCTGATCATTCAATTTCTACAACAAACCTCGTCATATCCAAACAGCCATAACCGTGGTGTTTGATAATACTTGTCGTAGGTGATGTTCAAATCATAAGTTCTCGTTTGAAGGATGCCATCTTTTGTTGTGGATGCCTCTTGTAGGATGTCAGGGTGTTTGCTGTTGCACGACGCTGTTGTAAGAGTGGCCTATGACGAAACATAGAAATATTTCTTCAAACAGAAAACTCAAGCGGAAACTGTAAACTGAAGAGCATGACAAGATTCATTGAAAATAAAAAACTCAAACAGTGATCAAATCCGAACCTGGTCATCTTCTAAAAGTCCACTCTCTTCAAAGGCTAAAGAAAATTAGACAATATTACACAAATAGAAAGAACCATATACAGTCAAACCTCTATTAGCGGCCACCTTTATAGAGCAGCCACCTGTGTATCAAGGCCACTCTTCATAACCCCAAAATGACACTTTCTATGGAAATCAACCTGGACAGAAAAGCCACCTGTCTACGAAGGTCATTTTTCTCGGGTCCCACAGTGACCGTTATAAACAGGTTTCACTGTACATAAATAATCCAATTCCAATTCTCTCGGAGAGCTTTCATGAGGGCAATAATACGTGAACTTGGTGTCTGATTGTTGAGTGATGATTAACATCTCTATCAAACTTGGTTGTAAGCATCAATCATCATTTTGGCTTCACAAGTTTTATATACAGTTGATGAATTTAGATTTGGTAGAGGCCCATCATCATCATCATCATCATCATCATCATCTTTATTTTATGAGGGTATGCCCAATAAACCGCAAGGTTTGTCTCCCTTGGGGCCCTCTTCAAACAGTTTCATACATCAATAGTTAATAATAATGAAAGCAACTTACAAATCATCTTACAGCATTACTATAAACTGTATTTAAAAGACACCGTTTCGGTGACTAAAATAAATTTTAAAATATAAACTTTTAAAATCATCATCACAAGGTGCTCAAGAGAAAACAACGAGTGAATGTTTAAATGGTGACATCTCACATACAGCGCACAGTCGCACACGTACCTTCCATATCCTCAGCTTCGTCATCTTCATTGTCATCCTCGTCATCGTCACCTGTGGCTTTTGCTGGGGCTGAATCATTTTTCTTTGTCGATTCTTCTGGGCTCTGCAGCATAGAAGAACAACAGCTCAAACAGTGACTTACAAACAACATACTTATTTACCGGTACATTGAGTGCTTTTATCTGTGAAAGAATTGTACGATACATTACATCAAAAGTTACAATCAGCATTTGAAGCATGGCAGTTACGAGCATGTGAGAGGCCAAACGCGACAATTTTGTATAGCAGACACTGCAGAATTATAATAGGCCTACAGAGAAAATATTGAGTATCTACGGGGCAGTAGACATATTACTGCAGCAATTAACAAAAGGATATATTGAACAATTATTTAACAAACAGCAAACATTAATAAACCAGACAGTAAGCTCGACGATCAGTTTTGATTACCGTATTTGGAGGCGTACATGCCACAGTCTCAAATATGTTGCCATAAAAAATGGAATGAGACCTATACATGCAAAATGGATTATTAGCCTCTATGTTGCGCATTCTCGCTTTCATGCAACTAAGTTGGGGCGTGTCTTTTATGTTTGGGAGACTACTACAAGCCAAAAGGGTATAACAATGTCGTGTTACAGTGAAACCTGTCTATAATGGCCACCTCTTGGACCTGAGAAAAATGACCTTAATAGACAGGTGGCCCTTCTGTCCAGGTTGAGTTCTATAGAAAGTGTCAGTTTGAAGGTTATGAAGAATGACCATTATACACAGGTGGCTGCTCTATAGAGGCGGCCGCTAATAGAGGTTTGACTGTACATAGGCGTACCTTATCTTCTATTTTCATGTCTTGAAATGGCTCTTCGTTGCCAGTCACGTCGCTGTTTGGATCTACATTGTGATGAGTGTCAACCCAACCACCATCTTCATCCATTTCAATCACAGCTTCATTTTCACGCGAATGCTCCATCTGAGAGCATCGCTTGTAGCAAGGTACTGAATAAAAAAAAATAAAAAATGGCACAAAAAATAGGAAAAGAATATTGTTCCCCTAGTTACAAGACTGCATTTTATGCTCTTCGCGCAAACTCCACAACTGATTTGCTGATCCGCACAAGGCTCTGATTTTGACTGATTTAGTGCATCTTCAATTATTTGAAATTCCTGTTCTCCGCGCAGCAAACACAGAATGCAGACTGGTCTAGTTAGAGAGTCATGTTATCCAAATGGTCCAAAACAATTGATTACAGAAATTGGGAACAACAAGTATTAGGTTACATGATATGATCATGGGTCATCCCTTAAGCACAAATTTGCTTGCTTGTTCGGGAGACCCAAGAATATATGTATGTCTATGGTTCGGTAATAGCAAGTATGTCTCAAATATCTGAGTTAAAACTCTTTTGAATAGTTATATGTGGCATTGAGAATTGCAGGATCGGATGCATGCATCGAAATTGTGTGGCAACTTTCAGTCTTCCACATAAACGTTTCTCAATAAAACAAGCAATTACAAAAGGTATCCTTACCATTCTTCGTAACGAGAAACTGCTTGTCTTTGGGTAGGTATGACTTTGCTTTGGACTCGTCACCAGTGGCCCTGTGAATTGAAACCCAAAGAACCACTAACATATGATCATAAAGATTCGTCATAAAATTCTTGTCTGGTGACCATGTGCAGACAACAGTTAAAATGTTACCATTACAAGATACTGCTTAGTGTTGTTATGCAAACCAATTGGCAAAGAGCATTAGAACAGTCCAGACATGTCTTGGGATTCAATGTTACCAGTATTCCTTTCCAATGTGTTGCAGATTGTGAAAATTGAATATCATACAAATGACTATGGTTGAATGCACTATTGCACTCTGAACAAAGATAATTGTATACATTGCCATAACCACGTCTGGTTTACATATTGGCCTTGTAATGAACACTATATATCGTAGTGATGCCAATTTACTCCAGAGGTATATTGTAAGTCTGCAACGACACAGGTGATCTGAAAGGAGAGTACATCGTTCGCGAATCCTACGCATCTTGCCTGAGTTATTTGAGACGGACAAGATGAATATAAAGTAGATAGTTTTAGTCTTCTGCGCACATGATGAAGACCAAACTGAGTTGCATCCCAAGGGCCAAAATGCACCTGGTCAGGACTACCAACTACGCTTGGAAAACAGTCAGGAGAAGACATAATCGTAAACATTATGCAAAATATTATTTTCCTTAAATTATATTGCTCTTATAACAGTGCTGTTTTAATGATACGAAAATAACGATAGTATTGACACTTGACAGCCCAGGTCATGATGTATGCCAAAAGAGGAAAATGTGCTTGCAGCTTTCACCACAATTAACAACTTACAATTAGCTGTTACTTTCTAGTAGTTTTGCTACGTTTTGGAGTAACTTCTAATGACTGGCAGTAAGCTGCTAAGCTTTGGAATAATGAGAAATTGAGAACCTTCAATCATTGGTTAAACCATTCCTATGCCTAATTTGCTGTTTTTCAGTTAGAATACAACTTTAGGGTCTGAACAATACCGACACTAGCTAAGCCATCGGAAGGAAACCACGGAAAATATTCTACACGCAAAACAGTTTGCAACAGTTACATTCTAGCCTATGTGAGGTTCTGTGGAAAGGTGAAGGTGTGATGTGGATTAATGCTTGCAAAGTTGAACTGTGTTTCGGAAAAGTAACTTGAAATGCAACACTATTTTTGCTGAAACTTTGTGGTAACTTGTAGGAGTTACTCTTCTGACATTGAAGAAACTTGCAATTTTTACTTAAATGTCTCTTGGTAGACCTTTTCGTCTTGACGCAACTATGAGAATGATCATGGCAGTGTCACAAGGAAACGGAATACAGTGAAACCTGCATATAACGGTCACCTTTGGGACCTGAGAAAAATGACATTTATAGACAGGTGGCCTTTCTGTCGAGGTTGATTTCGATAGAAAGAGTCATTTTGGGATTATGAACAGTGTCCTTTATACACAGGTGGCTGCTCTATAGAGGTGGCCGCTAATACAGGTTTGAGTATACTTACCATTGCCATGTTGGACAGTGATGCACGAGCCAGTCTCCAGCAGCAACAAACTACAGGAGACAAAAGGACCATCACCGTGTTAATAAAATGCTCTTTTGAAGTAATAGCCGGTAGTATGTAGACCATGCATGCCAAAGAATTTGTCAAAAATTTAGCTCGCAGCCCACAAAAGAAAACAAATTATTCCAGTAAACAACAGTCCCAATGTCCAAAAAATAACTTGCTAAAATAGCATTAACAGCTTGTAATGCCCCGAAGTAAACATCATGTAATGCCCTGAAGTACTTCATGCACTGTACAGAGAATAGAATATTCCTCAATGGCTGTACAACAATATTGATAAGTGCTGCTCTTTGTTTTCAATGTCTTCAGACAATTTCTTACCCACAAATAGCTGCAAAACTGTGTACAATGAAACCTGTCTACAACGGTCACCTCTGGGACCCGAGAAAAGTGGCCTTTATAGACAGGTGGCCATTCTGCTCAGGTTTATTTCTACAGAAAATGTCATCTTGGGGTTATGAATATTGACCTTTATACACAGGTGGCTGCTCCATAGAGGTTGCTGCTAATACAGGTTTGACTGTACTTAAGCTTAACTTTATGACCAATTTTGTAAATTGGTGTCCCTAAAGTGCACATTTCAGTGTATTTTCAGCATTTTGTTGTGCGCTTGCATCTAAAATTTTCACCCTCTGCGTAGCCGATATCTCGGCGAAATGTGCCACACTCTGCAGTCTGCGGCCTAAAGTGTTCTAGGCCTTCCATCCTGTCTCTAAAAATAGCCCTACATACAAGGCAAGACAAAATATATAAAGCCATGACTTGTGTTGGGTTATGAACAAGGCAGTCCCACAGAGCCACTTATGACCCAATCATCCAGCCTATGCTTCCTCTTAGACTGACTGTTCAAAGGGTTAGGGTCAATTCAAACTTATCATTTTTGACATTTTATCAATGATTTCCACCAACCTCTTCCGGATTGATCACCCCTGTTTCGCGGAATTTCGATTCCTAACAAGGAAAGAAGACACTTCAATATTTTATCAGAATTTAGTGTGTTTATGTTTGTGGGCTACAATCTGAAGTAAATCCATTATGTTACAAAACGATGGCACATCAACTGACAATCTCAACCAGACCTACTGAACAAATTCACAAATCAGCAAGAACATAACTGAATAAAGAGAATGTTTGAACACAAAGTATCAAGAAGAATCCAGCACTTTAAAGGGCACATGATAAGTGATTGAGGACACTCAGGGCAGACCAGGGGGCAGACTAGTTCTGTCCAGCAGGACTGAAGAAATATCACAAGTGTGATGGACAGTTTATAGGCCTAAGGCTAGGCCTACTAAAATTAAAATTTTGTGGGAACTTGGGATTTTGCAATTCAACGACCACAAGAGTGCATGTTAAACCAATGTTAAAACAAAAACAGCCAAAAACTGCTCCAGTTCTTGAATAACTAAGCATGTTATTGTGGATACTTATCTATCAAATCTGAAACCAAAGTGCTGCAAAAGTGCACCATCCATCCTGTTCTGTAGGCTACCAACCTTCAACACCGGAGTGAGGTATTCGGCGACTCCAAGAGCTTTACTCTTTACTGAATTAAACACGTTTTGCATTGCCATAGCTATACCTATACGTCTTGAATACAACGGTTCAGGAATGTAGCTCCCAACCGACAAAACTATGGCAAAAACGTTATGATAAAATTCACAACCAAATTCTCCACTTCAAATCGACAACAAGATAATTCTGTGGACGCTGAAGCTGGTGAAAACAACAGAGACCTGGAGGAGAGACAATATTTTGTGCATGTTACACGGAAAATCCACAACAAGAAACACAATTCAAAATGGCGACCGGAGCTTGGCGGAGGATTTGTCTGGTTTCAAATGGTATTAGAGTTCCACTGGCAGATACTTACAATGCAAACAGAGCTTCATCAGCAAGCAGGTGTTATTTTGTATTGATATATCTTGCAGAAAAATGACATTGAATGCGTTTTTGCCCTGTACTTAGCTTCGCAAATGTCCGTTTTGTCCCGGACTGTATGAGTATGACCGGTCATCTTTCCAGTTCGGCCCATGCAAATTGCTTTGCGCTTAGCTTAGCTGCCCTGTGGAAAACATAGCATAGCTCCTCGTTGCCAATTCTGACTGCATTGTTTAATAGGCCAATTTATTAGTTACCGCTAACATGCCCTTAGACATGGAAGCATTACAAGTACAGTTGGGGGTGGAGGCAGGTGTGACGTCAGTCCTATTTCGAGCGGAGCGAGCACTTACCACGGGCTGCGCCCCATCAACGTTTCGCTAATGGTAGAATCGAGCTATACGAAAATCGACACTTTGGAAGACTGAAAGGACAGTTCTAAAGACCGTTTAGACAAGATCACAAGAACAGTTACCATGCCCACATCATGACATTAGGCCTACATTAGGGTTACCAGACCACTCTCTCTCTTAACGCCAAAACGCTCCACAAGGGAACGAGACGTGATCACCACATACAAATACAAATTTT
>OFHS01002773.1:0-19488 GCA_900245855.1 Calvadosia cruxmelitensis | reverse complement strand
GTGTCAGCGGTAGTTTTGTAAAGGTCATGCGTTGTAAATATATAGTATCGTGTTTTGCCGAATATTAATTAGTGTGCTCAAAGTTCTTGGCGAGGAGCCACTCGCAATGTTGTCGTCTCTGTCTCCCTCGCACTGAACCATCGACTTACAATTCTTATACAACATGCTAGTCAAAGGTTTACTATACTATTCTCAAGATAACACAAGTTATATTTATTATAGCGTACTTCTCGGGATTAGATTGAAGCGGAAGAATCTTCCACAATGCTGCAAAATGCCATGAGAAGGAGAAATCGAAAAGGGGGTAGGTATTGTTTGGTCAGGCAAAGGCAAGGTGGCACATGGTTTTGCCTGGCTAAGGCCAGGTAGGTTGCCTGGGTTAAAGGCTAAGGGGAGAGCACTGAAATCATATGGGAAGCTGCAGCTCCTTCTACCATTGCAGAAAAGTATATTTGCAGTCTGAGTAATGGAAACTAAAAGAAAGTGTAGATCACACTTGAACCCTAACCACAGTCATTAGTTATACCTTGTTGCCTGCTTTGATGACCAAGTGAATAGTGAATCCATTTTTGATAGCTGAAAATAAATTAGTACAAAACAATCCTTATTGCACTGGTAGATCATAAGAAGTACTTCAGAACAATGACAAACCGGAAAAATCGGCTAAGTAACCAGTAACAATTTTTACGTTAGAACCCGCTACAATATGAAGCATCTTGTCAAAGTTATCAAGATCTGTGTTTTATATTGTCACTAATGGAATGACGCTGTATTTTATTCAGTCAAATTGGCACAAGTGCGGAATCTGTAAGACAGATTCTTTTCAAGTTTGAAATTACATCAGATTATCATCTCAACTGTAGTAATTATCAAGGTTCCATTGGGAAATGAATCATACCAGGCGATTGTACTGAAAGTAGCAAACTGCAAGTAATTAGCTATTTATAGCGAACTACTTTTTAACTAAAAAGTGAAATTTTAAGAAGTAATTTTCGATTTAGGAAGATGGTTTTAACTATTTTCTCATACATTTGCATCTGGATACATTGAAACCTGTTTATAACAGTCATCACGGGGACTTGCGAGAAATGACTTTTATGGACAGGTGGTATTTCTATCCAGGTTGGTTTCTATAGAAAGTGTCATTTTGGGGTTATAAAGAGTGGCCTTTATACACAGGTAGTTGCCCTATAGTGGTGACCCCCCTAATACAGGTTTGACTGTATTGCAAATTCCTAGGTGGTAGTAAACTGTTTTCTCGAAATGACTTGAATTTTGAGATGACACTGCTCATTAGAACTATGTATTAAATGAATTGGAATAAGCACGATGTAGCCAGTTCATGGAAGTCTCATCTGCATAGTCGTATGTCCTTGTGAATAATTATGCAATGATGTATGTGAATAATTTGTATCCATTGTTTTGAATACAACCAAACCTGTATTTGCGGCCACCACCTCTATAGAGCAGCCACTTGTTTATAAAGGCCACTCTTCAATTCCCCCTAAATGACACTTTCTATATAGAAATCAATCTGGACAGAAGGGCCATCTGTCTATAAAGGTCATTTTCTCAGGTCCCAAAAGTGACCGTTAAAGACAGGTTTCACTATAATACAGTGAAACCTCGTTAATATCACTATGGTTTTCCAGTCACAAATCGTGATAACAAGCGGGTCGTGATGATGAAGCGGGTACAAATAGTTGATTCTGAGAGAGCTTGGTTTTCAAACTGAAGTGATATTTAAGCGGGTTGTGATAATAACCGAGGTGATATTAACGGGGTTACACTGTATATCCTTGGAAATTGGATCAATCAAATTTATCGGAGAGTCAATTTTGTTTTAATCCGAGAAAATGCTTCATTCCTATTTCCTAAGAGGTAATGTTATATTGGATTTACTATAATAGACATCCTACACAACGTGACAAGATAAAGCATAGTCATTTGACCCGATAATACAAACTGACCTAGAGATTGCACTGTGTCTTGGTCTTTCAAAATTCGCCCAGCAAATATAAGACATAGCTGAGGAGCTGATGCATTGAACTTTTCAGCAACACGATCTCTCAACTGCAAAGAAAATCATGTCATATCAAAGCCACAAGATCTGATACTGGAATCTTTGTATCTTGCACAGCAGAGAAAAGTTTCTAAAATAGTTTTTGTGTTTGCCTAGTTTTTGATGTGCGGTCCAGCTGCAATTATATAACAGATTAACAGTAAGGATTGCGCAGACAGAGACTGCTTCTCTGACCAAAATGTGTGCGGCTGAGCATAATTCTCAGAATCTGCACAGCCGCGGATTCAACATGCCAGGCTTGCGCAGTGGAGATCTTTGCCACTCAGTGCATAAATTCAAGTTAGAATCTGATATTGAATCAATCACACAGTAATGTCACTGCATGTGGCATAGAAAACAGTTCCTCTAACAGAAACTTACAGTTTGGTTAGTAAAATATAGAATCAACACCAATTATCTTGTAAACCTAAGTTTGCTACTTTTCTTTGTCGTTTTATTTACCTTTAGTCAAATAATACGAATTTCGATCAAAGAACTGAAAACATTTTCTGCAGAAGTAGGATGATTCATATCTAGAAACAGGGAACTACAACCTCAGATGAGGATGCAATTCCAACTAGGCATAAAAAATCTAACGAGAAATGAACACAACTATTATCATGCAATAACAAATTTTAATATACAATTCCAATAAATTGGATTGAATTTGACCTCAAGAGCATGGCTGCAGACCATAGAAACACGTCACGACAAATCATTATTGCCACATTGTCCATTCTTTATGGTGAAAATAACCTGCCTTGCAAGCCCAAAATATACTTATAGACAACATACCTCTTTAATAGATGTATCGGAGGTAACCGTAATTGATTCCTTAGCGCTGGCGGTTTTGACGTGGACTGTAATTCCGTCCTCTTCCATTTGCGCGTTGTCGCTCTTTGAGTCCGCCATGTTCGTTGTCGTAATCGTTTGGAAATGTGGAAGGAAACTGGGAAGAAGAACATCCCAGAAGGACAGAGCCTGGGGACGAATTAGATGAAATTGCAACTTGTGGTGATGTCATCTTCTTGACTCGTAAGACAGTTTGACAAATTGTGCCGTTCAGCATTTAATCGTAAGTGCATTACTATAAGCTAATTTCACCTTTTCAATAAAAAATTATAAATTATTGCGGGTGATACTTGATGTTAAAACAGCTTGTTTATAGCATTGTTTCTACAACGGTTGCTATGCATATCGATTTGATATGGCATACTTTGTTTAAATTTATAACTTCAGATATTTTTACTTATCGAATTATGTTACATCAGAAAATTCAGAATGATACTAGTTGCTGATGATATCAGAATTTGCACTTTGCAGTGTTTCGAAATCCATCGATGTGAGAAAGAGGTCCGCCTCGTCAAAAACAAAAGACAAGATGGCTGCTGGAAATCCTTGGTTCACTCAAACGGGAGGGTAAGTTCCTTCTACTTGTTGTCTTGTTTTATCCCGTTTTCTAAATTCTCTGGCTTTATAACCAGTTTAAAGCTAATCCTATATGTATATTACTATTTATTTTACGTACTGTTGTCTTAGACTGGTGTCAGATCTTTCGAATAAAGTCTAGGGAAATCGAAATCATACTGAACAGACACCAGTCTGGAAAGTTTGTATGTTACGCCGAAGATCTTCGGCGTGGAACAGGCTCCGATTTGGCTTTTGGCGTGGCGCAAGGCACGGAATTTTCAAAGATCTAGTATTAAACACTGTTAAAATTATCCAGTTTTTTGGCGTGGCGTAAGCTTTGGCGCAGGACTCTGGCGTAATCTTCGGCGTACACAAAACGAACTTTCCACACTGGAACAGACATGAAGTTAAAGTGCAGAAGTGCTAATGCCACCAAATTCGAAATTTCACATGATAGAGCTCGATAAAAATGCGATTGGCAAAAAAAATTTTTCAACTGAGATATCGAGCTCTGAACATCGACTTCTGACGATTTTTGAGAATATTACTACCAGTGAAAAGGGGGCGGAGGTCGAAACCCAGGTCGGAATCGCTAATAAAGTTATTAGTCCTACGGGAAATTTCCTTCTTTTAGCTTCAAAAATTTGTGCTGCCGTTCTCGCGCATTTGACAGAACCCATTTTGAAACACAGTAATCTCACATAGATCTATAGACTTGCTGCTTGCCAAAAATTGTTCGTTTTGAAGCAGGTTTAGCATGGTAAACTTCGTATTTTCTCCATCTCGATCACAGTGGATGTGGTCAACTTTCCTAATCACACATCCTGTGATCTTTGCAGCAAGTCAAAAATAACCCTGCAACACCATTGGTAACACCTTTTCGCAATTTCCGAAGAACACGCGGTGATATTTTGATCGGGCGCTTCCCTGATGTTGTAAGAGCTTAGTAACTTACAGCCAGAAAGTAATTTATGTACTTTGTGGCAGAGATCTCCACCATGCTAATCTGAGCTGTTGAATCCGCTTTGTGCATATTTTGAGAATTCTTCTCAGCTCAGACTCAGGGATCGGTTCAAATTATTGGGTTCAGTGCAACCCTATTTTGTTCTCCACTGCGCAAAGAGATGCAGAACTTAAAGGGTAGCTTCCAGTGGAGTCCAAGATGTTGTAGAGTATGCATGGTATTTCAGGAATCCCAGTTACCTGATTTGTTTAACCCATAAAAAACTCACCTTTGAAAATGCAATTGAAGGTTTAAGACCTACAATGTAGATGTAACGCTGGGTATTTCGTGTATATCCATGAGTCCCATTCTGCATAGTATGATAAACAATTGACCCTTGCATCCTATGCGGAAATACTTTATTGGATTTGCACTGTATCTGATGCTAAATTTTAACACTAAGGAAGTCGAAGCAATGTAATGAGCGATTTAAGCGCACAGACATGCCGGATCTAAAATGCAAACTGTAAGCTACTGCTTTAGATAGAATTACTGATTGCCATATTACGTTGAACAATCAGTTAGTTTTTAGG
Source organism: Calvadosia cruxmelitensis (assembly GCA_900245855.1). Taxonomy (NCBI): domain Eukaryota; kingdom Metazoa; phylum Cnidaria; class Staurozoa; order Stauromedusae; family Kishinouyeidae; genus Calvadosia; species Calvadosia cruxmelitensis. The sequence goes on along the minus strand of OFHS01002773.1, from coordinate 14,480 downwards.
CGTCCTGTTCATATTTTGCCTTGCGATAGAAAAATCTGCATTGTCTCTGTTTTGCCTTAGAATGTTTACTTGTTGCTGAAAAGAGTTTATTTTTTCTTTTGCAGATTTTCCAAAGCAATTGAACTGATTAACAATGCCGAACCATCTAAGTTTCCTCGCCTTTTGACTAGGATTGCTCAAAAACTTCACATCCAAGTAAGATAATTTATTGAAAATGTTCAAGCTATGTAATTGTAAGCGTGTTTCATCATTCATTATAGTGAGATCATTTCCACTGTTTGAATGTCATGAATTTCATTAACACATGGATGACATCTTGCCACTCATCTGCAGCTTAGTGCAGATTAGATTATTTTTGTCTGATCATTGTAATTGTAGTCTCTGATTTACTGTAGTTATTAATTGTTGCTGGTAGTTTTAATGATGTGCCTTTTTGTCATGCAATGGCTAGTTATGGTTTCATTAGTTTGAACATTCGTCTGAAATTGCCACGTGCTATGTTTAGTTACATTAGATTGATGTGAGCATCGTCGGAGTTCGTTCCAAATAAAACGTTTGTTGTGTGGTTCATCATCATCATCATTAAACGATAGGTAGCATTAGACCGCTACCGTCGTCGCAAAAGCTGCGAACTTCTTCGCGCCCATAGCGCTCTGTTTCTGGAGACTCCTTGCGCCTCCGTCCACGTCATACCAATGGCCACCAAGTCCGCATCTAGTTGTTGCCGATAAGTCATCCTCAGCGCGCCACCACGCCGGTTTGGTTCAGTGGGGCGCGGTGGGTGGTTGATAATAGTGGCCAAGGGTGTCTCTGGCACTATTATCAGTTGTGTGGTTGATTGGTCTTAATTGTTTATAATCGCTTCTTTACTTTCTTCTAAATTATGAGAAAGGCTGCAAAAGGAAAACGTATGCAGTCAAACCCACTGTGATCTTGAATGGACAGCAAATAACTTGGAATACATTTTTTTGTCAAATGTAATGAAGTTGGTGTTGTTCAGAATTAAATTCTGTTACAGAATGCTATGATTCTAGGCTATGGCATAAAAGCATGATCTTATTAACACGAGAGACCAATGCGTATTGCGACAACCGGAACGATGACTACCAATACCTATGACAACTCTGGAACTGGAAGCACACAAAATGTTTTACTTCACGTCTATATGCTTTCATATCAATGCGACTGCAAATAAATGAATTATACATGATTAAATCTTCGAAGTGCATTGTTTTCAATTTGACATCTGTGGGCGCATTCTGCCATCAATATCGGCCAGTGTCCTCCTCGTTCTGCTGCAAGGGTGCATCATGCTGTCTGCAGATTATTTTGTCACTCAGCCACGAATTCAGTGGAAATAAAGTTTAGTCGTTTTCATCCCTGTTTGACAGGAGTTTCTTATTTTTGTTAGGATGAAGGCGCCTTCACAAAGGAAGAAGAGGAACGACTTCAAATGGTGTTTAATGTGAACGAGAAAGATATTTCCAGCATGTTAGATGCTGCTTCTTATATATTCGAGCAGGCGGTGTACCATTCAGCCAAGCCCACTGTGCTATCTCAGCAGTTGCAGCTTATAGACATGAACGAAGATAAGGTATGATGGTTGGTTGGTCATATGTAAGAAACCAGTGAAGAGAGATTTTTCAAATTAGAAATTAGCACCTGCAAACTGCTTTTGCCTGTTTTCCCATATGGCCCAACAGAATATACATGTTGCAGCAAAAATCAAGAAATCAAGATGATGCAATCATACACACTTCCAGTTTGTAGCTCAACACAGAAGGACTAGATTTGCTAACATCTGTGTCTCTAGCTGGTATGTAGTGCACAACGTGTGGTCACACATGGCCTTGTTGAAATAACTCTGTAACACCTTTGGTACCATTACGTCATCATCGGAGAACATCTGGTGTTCTCTTTAACAATTTAATTTACTTTCGCTTCGCTGCACGATCCAGCCATAGTACGATCTGTTTCGATAGTGGTTGCCTAGCGATTACCATGTCCAATATTGATGATTGATTGATTGATTGATAGGCCTAGTAGTTTATTCGAAAACCCATAATCAGTTCTTGATACAATTGATTAATAACGTATATCGACATGGCATGCGAAAACTATACAGTGGCACGACTGATTCTTGAGGTTTTTGTGTATAAATAGGCTCGTTAATTACATTAGTTTTTTAGTAGTTGCTCATGCAACGATTTCTTGAATTGTTTCAGAGGTAAGTCCGTAAGATTACTGTGTTTGTTTAATAAGCTTGGTCCAGAGTAGGAAAAACTTCGCTGTTGTCGATCAGTTCTAGTCTTGATAATGCCCAGTCAAATTAACTGAAGATAATTGTTGTCCATTGTTATCTGGCACTGGCAGGTATCACATCACTTCCAATAAACCTTCTGTCACTAAAAAAAGTTGATTAGGCTGGAAATAAGTGAAATCACTCTTAACCTCTCTAATTACTCTTATTTAAGCTGGAACTAAGTAAAATCATTCTAGGCCTACAAATGACCTCTGATGGACTCACCAAAAGTCTGGATGATATTTGCCCTGCTTGGGCAATATGAACTACAGTTTTATTTTACTTATCCTGTGCTGGGATGTATTTTAGCCAATTCTGCGTGAGGCTCAGCACTGTAGCCTGTGTAGGTAGTAGGGTATATACAGCAGGTCTAAATATTGCTTTCCTAGTTTCAACTTTTGTTTTTCACTGCAAGCAAGTTCCAAAGGTGTTGACGGCTTGTATCAATTAGTGAAGAAAATTTCATATTTGCTTTGATTTCTTGTGAAATGCACTTAATTGAGACACTGTTTTCACTACTTCTGTTTACAGATTGGCTTCTTTGTTGACATTTGGACTCGAACTGGCCCAGAACAAATTGAGAAGTTTAAAAAGCGTTTATTTGCACCTAACCAGGTGAGCTATAGAGATCTGTTTGCCTCTTCTCTAGCGTTACATTCTAACTGTTTTCCTTGACTTAGAAATTTTATTACTGGATTCTGGCCAGACAGAGTTAATCGCAAGCTGCTATATTAGGCTACGTTTTTGCAAGTGGAACCAGCAATATTGCAATGTCAAGGATAGTACCGTTTTAAGTGACATCTATTTGTGACATGTAGGAAGCGATGCACACTTCTATAAAATCGACTCTCAATGGACAGACTTGAGTTTCAAAAGATGCAGAAGATGCTCATCAAAGTAGCCCTGGATTTATTGTGTTTTGTGACTTGAAAGGTTGCATGACAACATTTCAATATGAAAAATTGATTAACGAATTGACACCAATTAACATATCATCAAATAGGCCTGTTTGTGTAATGTATGACTTGTTTCAAATCGACTTCCTTTATGATATCNCCCACTTGCATTGCATCATAAGGGCACAAAATCAACTTTGTACCATCATCATCATCATATACGTTATTTACAACCAATTATGATCCGTGTGGGGGATAGATTGTCATCACAACTACAGCTTTGTTGCTCATGCCCACCACGTCTCGCTATGTTGGGCCAAACTCATAGCTTGTTTGAGACCCACCCCTACAGTTTCCAGGTCGTCCAATAGCTGATCCATGAGATTCCTAATGGTATGCCCACAGCCGCACGGCGCTGTTGGTTGGTTGTCAGGGCTTGTTATGACAGCCAATGGGGTAGTTGGGCGACGGATAACATATCGTGATACGATACAAGCCGTAACTCCTGATGACCTGGCTCTATTGGACATTATATGCTATATAGATATATTTATCCTCTTATGTATTTGACTGGCTTTAACTTGTCGTTTGCTCTTTCCATCTCTTTTTGTAGTTGAATTCAGTAAAGTGGAAGCTCAATCTTGAGATGGCAACGAGTGGCCAAGCCAGTCTCAAGGCACCGTGTGCCACTTTTGAACTTGGTTTGACAGATGGTAGTAGCAAGGTGGGTTTCTTGCTACATTTAGGGTGGTCAGAAATAGGAGAACAAATTCCCATACCTGTCCCAGTGGACAGCTGATTGACGTTCCTGATTTATAGAAAGTCGTTGTCTGCTTNTTTTGGCAGACTTGTTCTTTTTGAGAAAACCCCCGAGTAGGAGTTTGAGTGCCAGATTGGCGAGTACGAGTGGCGAGTGGCATTGCAAATTTTTCGCGAGTATGAATACGAATGTGAAATGATATCGTCGAGTACAAGCGCGAGTGCCAGATGGGTAAATTCAAAGCTAAATTAATTACTATGCGTTTTTAAATCCAACCTCAATTTTGACGTTTGATTATGATGTAAGCAACGACAGAATCAAAACAGTTTGTCCTTTGAAGGAATTCCCGCTAGAGCTATCAATTCACAGCTTCCCACATCCCAAGTGCTAATTTACCCTGACTACAACTTCGACGTCGCTTGCCGAGTTCGCTCTCTGGAACTTTGCGCTGTCGAGAGGGCAACAACAACTAATTAACCGTCAAATAACGTTAACTTTCGTTCAGCTGACCCTCTGTAGACTGTCGATTAGTGGGCTTCATTGCTCATTTTGTTGTCCGCCGAAGAATAGTCAAAGACTTTCCAGATAGCACGGAAGGCAGCAGGTTTTCACGGGAAATGATTATGCACACTTCGCATAGTGACTCCGAAGCAACTCCGACAGAGTCCAGACAATAGCCTTCACACACGGTAACATGGAAGACACACAGTACCTCAAACATTATAGCTTTATTGAAATGCATCAAACATACCAAAAAGTTTATGTTTGCAAGACGAGTACGTGTGTGAGTGCAACTGAAGTTCAACGAGTGTGAGTACGAATGGCGAGTGCCAAGTATGTGAGTGCGAGAGGCGAGTGTGAAAAATCTCTCGCGAGTGCCACTCGAGTACGAATGAATTCACTAGAGCCCAAATCTGCTTTTTGGAATAATTTTTGATACCTGTATTAGCGGCGGCCTTTATAGAACACCCACCTGTGTATAAAAGCCACTTCATAACCCCAAAATGACCCTTTCTATAGAAATCAACCTGGACAGAAGGTCACCTGTCTATAAAGGTCATTTTCCTCAGGTCCCAAAGGTGACCATTGTAGACAGGTTTCACTGCACAACGATTGTTACATTTCTTGTAAAAGTTAAAAGTGGTTAACCAGATTCTACTTGATATAATTTGTTCTCGTAGTCCATTACTGCATTCAACTAAATATCAATTGCATTTCCACTGCATCTCTCATCAAAGTAAGTGTCTACTTTGTCGGATAGTCATTTAATCCCCACAGGGCCTACCGAATTTCAAAACCGAATGCCACTGCACAATGACTTTCCTTCATTGAACCATATCTGGAGCCTTATTCATGGACCGGTACTAAAGCATAGTCCAGGACTAAACATTTCATGGACCAGGGCTATGACTTAGTCCAGGACTGAAGACCAGGACTAAACATTTAATCTGGACTAAATTGCTGAAATTTATATATGGGACTTGAGATTTAGCTCCGGACTATGCTTTAGTCTAAGTCCATGAATAAGGCCCCTGGAGACTGCCATGTGGACTAATTAAACAGCTGGACCAGTTGTCCGGAGGTCAAATTTCTATCATTTTATCAGCGCCTGTGATTACAATGCAGCCTCATTAAGATCACTATAGTGTCCAGTAAAAATTGTAATAATAGAGGGGTGACGATACTAAGTGGCAACTAATGGTTGATTCTGGCATAGCATGGCTTATAAATTGAAGTGATATTAAGCGGGTTGTGATTTTAAGCAGGTCACGATATGAAGTGGGTTATACTGTACAGTGAAAACTGTCTATAATGGTCACCTTTGGCACTAAAGAAAACCGACCTTTATAGACAGGTGGCCTTTCTGTCCAGGTTGAATTCTTTAGAAGGTGTCATTTTGGGGTTATGAAGATTTTATACACATGTGGCTGCTCTATAGAGGTGGCCGCTAATACAGGTTTGACTGTACGTGATATTATCTTTTTTTGACTCTGTGTTTTTCTTGCAGACAGCAAAAAATGTTCAAATGGAGTTCAATCATAATGAGCTGTATGCGCTATTTAACGAGGTCAGTATATCACTGATGTTCTTCATTCAGAAGTACTCAGCTTTCCCGATACCTTCCAGTCCAATAAAGTCCCATTGGCAATAAAAGTTATTTTCCCAATCTATTACAAAACCTATGATGTTTAAAAATTGATTTGTTGTGTCTATCGATTTGGAGCTTACTGTTGCAGTGTTTGCAGTTTGTTTATTTGATTCATTGCTTTTTGGTATATCGGATTCCCTTGTTTCTGACCCGATATGGACGTATTTTGTATGGGCACCGATATATCAATACATTAAGCTGTATCGCAGGATTCGCAGCCGATATTAGAAACATTTAAGTCCATGAAATTAAATGAAAACTGTGCAAATAAGTGATGTGGTAGTATAGATCGGTATAGATATTGGACCTTACCAAAGCCGTTTTCCCAGTGTTGATACTGTATTGGACAAAATCTGAGCATGCAGTCAAACCTGTATTAGCGACCACCTCTATAGAGCAGCAACCTGTGTATAAAGGCCACTCTTTATGATAACCCCAAAATGATGTTTCTATAGAAATCAACCTGGACAGAAAGGCCACCTGTCCATAAAGGTCATTTTCCTCAGGTATAAAAAGTGACCATTACAGACAGGTTTCTCTATATCGGCATTTGTTAGGATTAATTTCGACCTAAAAACCCAATGCCGATGCTGAATATGTTCATGCTGTTACCAAACAATTCAAATTAGCTTGATGATGTTCAGTGAGAAATCATGCCAGTCTATATTGGCTGGAAGATAGTGTTTTACATCATTAATTAAGGACATCCCATAAGCACTGTGCTTGGTTGCTACGACCTCCAAGTTGAGCAATGCTTACTTAGTTTCTTGTCAAGTTCTGATACACTTCTCGTGTATTCTTCTTTCATCCTTTTCTAACCTCAAGTTTGATTTGTTGAATCACGTTGTTTTTCTTGCATAGTTGGAGGCCATCCAGTCTCAGCTCGATTCTCTCAACCAATAAAGATGGCGCTTTGTTGACATTAAAGATTAGCCAAATGTCCCGGTCATTGAAGGAATGATATTTTAGATATAGAAGCACTTAGAAATTATATGCCAGCATTGATTCTGATGTAAATACAATCTTTACAATTTCTGCATTGTATGCTTTCCCAATATTAAAAATACATTGCTCTATTTTCAAGATGCCTCCGTTGTATTCTGTGTGTTTCTAACGACTTTATTGATATTTGGACGGGTTATTTACATTGGTTTAGTAGCTTGTGTGTTGTTTCGCCATTTGGTATTTACACATGAGCGGAATCTTGTCTGCAAACAGTCTTTCCGAAATGTATACAGCTCCTTAGCGACGTTAACCGTTCTTTTCGCTTTCTTTTAGTATCTGCTTTTTCTTGAAACATTTCCCTGAAATGTCTAACTCTTTGACTACCACAGACGATTTAAATAATGCGGTTTATGCTCGCAGAAATGTTATGCCATGTTCCCAGCTTTCATTTTCTGAATTCCTCATTTTTTCGGCTTTTACATCCTATTTTACTATCCTGAATCTCGAACAGGTTTTAAATCTATCATTTGTTGATATCTTGCCTCTGTCTTCTTTTCCGGATAACAGGTGTGCCCTGAATCTTCTTTGAATTCCGAGCTTTTATTCGTTGCAACGCTTGACTTTCGTTTGATTCTAATTTCTCTTCAGTGATGGATGGGAGAAAATGTCGCCTTTGAGTTGGTTCTGTTTGGGCTTTGCAATACGATGTGGTTTGCTGCTCAGAAGCAAGATAAAATAGATGATGAATTCCATAGCAAGAAGCTTGGACTTGTTTCGTTCTCCGGTTGTCTTTTTTGAATTGTTTAATCCTGCGATCTTTTCCAGAACATTTAATTACTCCTTGGTTCTCCTCCGATATCGATGGCAGCAATAAAGGCACTTGTTTTGGTGTAGCGATGTGCGAATGACTTCTCAAAGTTTCATCGTATTTATTCGATGTATTCTGGTGAAGTATTTTCCGATTTGAGGAGTTTAACAGTGGTGGGAAACTTTCCTCCATAAATGAGATATGTTCCTACCTCCAACTTTTTCTGGTATAATGGCTGTCTTTCTTTGTCGCAGAATAAACTTTGTTTGAAGGTTTTCCAGACTAACCATCATTAATCTGCAAAGTTCTGCACCTTCACAGATTTGATGCTAACCAAGTTTGCTTTGAAAACGACGCTGTTTTAAGTTATGTGTTTGCCTACTTTGCTTTCAATGTAATCTGATACAATTTACGCTGAATGACATCATTGTATATCAATATAAAATGTATGGCGGCAGTTTTATGTCTGGAATGCATGGAGATAGTGCGAGCAAGTATTACACGGATATAAATAAATTAAGTTCGCTACCGCAAATGGACAGGAATCATTCAAAGCAAATCTGCTTTGTCGTTGTATCAACCAGTTTGATTTAGTATATAAAAATCAAACGACAGGAAGAAAAAATTATTTCCATTCTTGAACTGAACGTAAAACATCAAAAGTTTTATTTGCTATAAATGATTTCAAAACTTTCGGAAGTAATTAAAGTTTCCAGTAAAAATAATAACATAAAAATTTGCAATAAAAAGAAATAAAATTAATAAAACTTTCCGGTGAAAATAAATAAAATAAAATATAACTTTCCAGTCAAAAATGACTTCTGAGCATTGTTGCTTTTATGAAGCCTGCGGGCTGCGGTCAAATGTTGAAAGCCATAAAAATTTCCAATGCAAAATGTAAAGCTTTGCTATTTCACACGAGTTCCTCGACACGAATCTATATGTTTACAAACAAGCAAGCAGTTCTAAATTGTCGTTTATCGATGAGCAAGTGGGACGTCTGTCTCTTCCACATGTAAACAGATTCCCGCTTCACGTCATCGATTAAAATTAAACAAGAGTTGTTTTACTTGCTGTGAATTCATGTGAAAAAGCGAGATTTTAGAGTTGCCATGGCGACTGTTATGTTCCTTTGACAACATTTCGATGAGCTGATGAGACCTCAGAAGCAAGAGCACGCTGGCATGGAAGAAGCTACGTTCAAGAATCGAAGTATCGCGAATTAAAACTTTCAATCATGCCCAGGCAGTGTATATGTACGGTTTGCAAATGCGGGTATGTACTTTTGATGTTTTGAAACAGTTGCTCGATTAATTACAGAAGCGACCGAGCCGTTTGAAGCCTGGCGAATTGTCTGGTAGCTTACTCTCGTGCTGGGCTCCGGGTTGAGCTGTGTACAGAACAAGGCTTCAGGACTTAGCTGCCGTTTCCTAACGTTGTTTCACACATGAATAGCTCTGTGCATGTTAATGTATGCTCACTATATTGTCATATCAATTCATAAACTATACTTGGCTTCATATGAGGTCGGGATTAATGGCATATTTTTAAAGATTGTTGAAGTTGCTGGATACAGCCTGTTAATCGTATATCTTGACTGTCCTAGCATAAAATATCATGTATTGCATTAAGCATAAGTTGAATGTTCAGTAGGATAATTGTTTATGGATTTAAAAATAGAAACAGATACTCGCTTCCGTCGTTTTCAAGATCATTATATAGCAAAGTTATAATTATTATGCTACATGCAAAAGGCAACATTTTTATAGAAAACTAGTAAGCTTTGGTTCAGACTCAATGTTCTTGAATTTTGCAACTTTTTTCGGTCGAAAAATGTTCTTAGCTCGTTTATTATTTTGCGTTGTGATTTCATAGTAAAAATTCAGATTATCTAAGTTGTATGGTTGTTTCAGTGTGCGTCAGAGGGGAATACAGGCTGAATGAGCTTACCAGCTTATTGTACAGTATGTGGCGTTTTCGAGCTGTCTCCCTTATAACAACGTAAACACACAGCCCTGTGTTGTCAGTCAGTGTCATGTGCGTACACAGCTACTGTGCAGTACTGTATGCTACGAAACTTTCCTCAATAAGTTTTGACAGAGTCTCGACTCTTTCTCAATATTTTTCTATCATTTGTGCCGTTTTGAGTCTCAGTGTTCGTATTAAATATTTTCTTATTAAAATGTGTAATTCAGTGGAATTTTTTAGAACGGTACTGAAGTAATACCGTTCTAGAGTTTAAAAGTGGAAAGAGGATAATTATGTTGAATTGTTGATGGCTGCCATTGGCATGACAACAGATGGAAGTACGAAGCTGAGCTTGTCTCTATTTCTACCATCAAACGTCATCAATTTACAAACAGCCTGTTAGGGCTCACCTCACTGCACTCCATCTGTTGTTTCAACGATCTGTTCCTAAATGGAGTCGCACATATCTGTCGGTAACTGCAGGTGACTTAAAGGGTCGTCCTGGCAACGGAATAAGTCATTCAAACAGTGCTCAATCAGCTCTCGATGCAAAAAAAAGAGAAAAAATAAAGCAGTGTTAAGGATTGTAAGATGTAGAATATAAAAATCTGTTGGTATTTGCAATGAGCTTAATTTTAAAATCTTCTCTGGCGTTTTTTTAAACTTCGATGTACGTGTTACAATATGCATCGATAACTAATTCATGATTTCTCATGTTATTTACAATGCAGACGGCATCGTTGTCCACACAACCGCTCCTATGGCAACCGTGTGATCACCAAAACAGAGCCGGCTGATTGCCTTCTTACGGAGTACGGTGGAAGTTACAGCACGAGGGAGACAAAACGTGGTCCGTTCTATAAACCAAACGATCATCTTGTCACAAAGGGAGACATCGATTTCGTGACTTCAAATCGGGAGCAATTTAAAGCAAAGGATATCGAGATGCAGAGAATAGTGCGAGAACCAGAAGTTTACATTCCACCATCGGAGAAAATGAATTTACTCTCAGAATACAATCAGAAATTTATAAACGACGGACAGAATCAGAAAGCAGTGCAGTCAAGCTACCTTAAAGGCGTCACACAAGATATTCCCAATGGCAGATTGGACGATTTGTCGATTCAGAAACAGGATTACAAGCCTTGGAGTGCTTCGAAATCTGGTCGCACCAAGGCGCCTACGCTGAAACAAGAATATGAACCGCCCTCTGGTCCATTCAACGCGACGTCTGTACAACGATCCGACTACAAGCGACATAACACCGTCACTAAATTAACCGGTCGCATGCCAGATAACCTTCGCTTCTCTGATGGACCGTTGACCAACGATACCACAAATCGGTCCACTTATAAAGTCCACGCTGTGAGTCAGGTGAACCATGTTCATAAAACAGAGAAATATGTCCCTCACGTGTCTCCATTTATGGACAATTCATTGTCTAGGACAGATTTTCCCGACCACAAAGTGACGTCCCGTGCTCAGATCCATAAGCCAGTCAGCACAATATTCCAAACCACATCACCCTTCCAAACGCAAACCACACATTCAACTGAGTTTAAGCGCTGGGTCAGCACGGCACCAGCCAACGTCAAACGCCAGGAAGAGCCTTATCACCGACCCAGTGTCGCAATGGAGACAAAATCCACTTCGAAAGATTACGGCAGTTTCGAAAAGACAACGAGGCCGGCAAAGAATGCCAGACCAACAACGAGGCTACGAACGAATAAGCAAATGTCATTTAATGATACGAGTAACTACACCAACGACTATCCGCGTCACGACGTCAGCCCCATGAAACGCGTCACCGTACCACAACAGCGTCATACGACAGCGACCAATCGTTTTGACGGCACGTCAGAACACAGAGACGTTTACACATGGCATTCAGACGGCGCACCAAAGAGGCAAAGACCACCCGATGAATACCCAATTAGCCACGAGAAGATCAACTCAGTGACGCAATACGCTGTGGATTTTCCTAATTACTCCCAAAAGGAATGCCCCGCTGAGAAAGCGTTACTCGAAGGCAAGCATCAAGGAATGACCTTTGAAGATGACCCTGATACAGGACACAGATATCTCGTCATGCCTCCATTGAGGTCCGCACCAACTCGTTGACAATTACTTCATGCACAAGAGGCTGGTCTCTCAACGGAGACGATAACAGCTGGTTTTCAAAGGTGCCTGCGATCAAGATAACGACGGGTGCCTCTTTCACGCGTTTAGCAATTTTGCTTGAAACAGTGAAATCTCTTCAATTATGCTTACACAATGGGTTGCGGCATTACTTATTTCATTGTATATAGAAATACCATGTCACCTGCAATGCAAGTAACACTTAGCTTTTCATGTTGTCAATTGGAAATTTTAGCACACTCCCAACCGAAGAATACCATTTACAAGAGTCGTTTGATCCCGCCCCTCTTGACTCGATCCATATTCTGTGCAGGTTGCCCAAACACTTATACATGAGGTTTACAGTACAAAAATAGATGGACTCTTCCCACGAAAGCTGTTTATAAATTCTTACAACAGTAAGATCTATCATACGTACTTATTTGTACAAGAAATCAACGACAACATTCTGAGATTGTATGTGTTGGGTATTTACGCTGTTTATGCTGACGTCGATTTGTGCAATTTAAATTTTGTAAATATATTGTTGTTTAGATGTTAAAAGTCTGGGTTAAACAAAAAGGCCATGGCATCATACCACAGCACAAAGTAATAATTATGCGTAATGCAAGTAACGATAACACAAAAGCCAATGACGAGAGAATTAGAGGGGGCGGGGACGCTTGCATGTATTAAGGAGCACATACCTACAGTATCTGAACCGAACGATGATTAAATGAGAACGTTGTGAGCGTGACAGCGTATTGCAGTTGAAGCGATTATAGTGCATACATGACATATATTAATTTTGAAAAAGCTGTTACTGTATAGGCAATTTATAGGCTGTGTGTAACTGATATTTATAACCTGTATTTGCCTTTCGTGTTCAATTTACGGAAAATATATCAAATCAAAGTGTTCATCTTTGTATCAGTGTAATGCGAGACTTGAAGAAGAGACGGTTGCGTGTCTTAAGTCACAAGGAAGAGAGACATTTATTGCTACAATGAAACCTGCTTATAACGGTCATCCCTGGGACCTGAAAAAATGACCTTCATAGACAGGTGACCTTTCTATCCAGGTTGATTTCTGTAGAAAGTGTTATTTTGGGGTTATGAAGAGTTGGCTGGTGGCTGCTCTATAGAGGTGGCCGCTAATACAGGTTTGACTGTATTCATCTCATTTACAGTATATAGTACTGTATAGTGGTGGAGTAATACGGAAACAATGTTTACAAGGGAACGCGGACTCCGTAATAGGAACCAGGACAGGTTCAAGTAAAGTACAATTTTGTAACTATACCCTTGCAATCGAGAAGAAACTGCAAACTGAAAGATTACGCAAGATGTCTTAAATTCACCCTCTCCACCAGCCCTCTTGGATTTGCATTTAGAATAGGCGAGAATTAAAAACGACAATGAAATCGGGTCTCACTTCAACTGTATCACGTGACATAACCCATTTGTCATCCTCGTCAAACAAAAGTGAAACAATAAATTGTGCAACTTCAAAAATAACATTCTACGCATAGAAGTTGCAAAACTCATGCATTAGATATAAAAGATACTATCTAAAAAAAGTTATTCACCAGTAAAAACATCTTATACTGGTCTACGTCATTTATTCTGTTTGTGATTACTATACCCAGTAAGCACAAGACGCCACAACGACGTAAAAGCAACGTAATATGGACGTAAGAATACGCCGTTGTGCTGTAACGACGTAAAAGCGACGTAATAATACGTTGTGATGACTTCATAAAGACGCCTTGAGTTTACTGGGTATCAATTAAAACTCTGGTTCTAAATCGAAATAATACGAACCTATAGATAATAAATAAACTATAAACATCAAATTAATTCATTAGCCACATCAGTGTCCTCTAAGTCTACTGATGTTTTCGTCAGTCGCCATTACACAGCAAAGGACACTCTTCTCCAGCAGAGCATCAAATGTCCTTATAAGGCACGTTCGTTAGCCTCTTTGTCTAAAGATCGCCTCAGTTTGGATGTGAGACGCAACTTTTACAGCAATTTGTTTTGTAGTATTCGATGTCACAAAATTCCATCTTTGGAATTTGATTGCAATATGTGAAGGAGTCGACGCATTTCTCTACGATAGAAAATAGCATTTGAAATGATTCACAGCAAAATATATTCTGAACACGAATAGTTTTCTTGTTTCAAGTATCAATTTTCTTAAAATAAGACTTGGTCTGTGGAAGAATAGTTGCAATACTCATATTTGCGTAATATTCTGGTGCCAGATTTATGAATGTATTCCTTAAAATGAGAAGTTAAGGCCTCAAATAGGAATCACATCTTTCACATATTTTTTCATTCGCGTTTCAATATCTGAATAGACTAATTGATCATTCACAGAGACTATAATTATACTAGCGGCTACGCCGCCGGGCCAACGGCAGGACTCAGCATAATGCATCTCAGTCTATCAGGTTGAGGGTGAATAAGATGGACGAATGATAACGCACCTATACGGCGGGCTTCGCCCGCCCTCTCTCTCTCTCTCTCTCT